>JBBYHL010437026.1:0-59736 GCA_038381835.1 Adansonia madagascariensis
TTACAAATGAAAATAAAACATAATTACAAAAAAAAAATTATATAATCATATCAAAAATTACTTTTACGAATAAAATTTAACCATACCTGTAAAAAAGTTATAACTTGATTACTTAACTTTCAACAACACCTTAACTTGATTATATTCTTCTCGATTTTTTTTCTTACAATATAATCGTAAGAGGAAGGAAAGAGCTACTTTTATAGAGGGCTATCTTTGTCCCTCAATTATATAAAGGTCACAGGTAAAAATACCCGTGACCTTGAGGGATATGACAGAAGTCATATCCCTCTGTCTACTTAAATTATAAAGGTCACGAGTGACCCTTATAATTGAACAATAAAACAAAAAAAAAGCAAAAAGATAAAAAAACCCAATAATTGAAAAAAAAATTCTACGGTGGGAAATCGCTAAAACAAAAAAAAAACCAAAAAGACAAAAAAAACCAAAATTGAAAAAAAATAATTCATGGTGGGAAATCACCATCATGGCGATTTCCCAATTGTTATCTCCAAAATTCGACTTCGACGACCGTATTTTGTAATTGATTTTAAATTAGTTAAGAAATCACCATTTCATTTGATGATTTCTCAAAATAAGTTGAGAAATCACCATCTGATTTGGCCATTTCTCAACTAAATTAAGAAATCATTATTTGAAACGGTGATTTCTTAATTAAATTAAAAAATTAGCCTATTTCGGTAAATAATATGATTTTGGCCTATTTTCGTAAATAAAAAAATATATATTATTTGTATAAAAAACTTGTTTCGTTTGTCCCTAAGATTAGAGGACATATTTTAATCAAAACATTAAGTCTATGCTAGTCTCCATTATTAGAAGGTAGCATTGTCTTAACTTGGGGTTGTTTTTTTAATCAAATTTTTTAGTAAACGAGCAAGCGTGCAAACACACAAAGATGACATTTTGACATGAAAAGATAACAAAAAATGTAAGGAAGTGACAAATAGGGCAAATGAAAATGATAACTTTATGAATGGCATCAAAAATCACATTATGGAAGATGACATAAACATATGTAAGCAAAGAGAAACATGCTGGAATTTTCAAAACAATATTTTTATGCCATGAGACTCCTTAATATGCAAGAAAGTGCATGAACATACCCAATGCATGTTATGCAAAACATTCAAGCATGTGTTGAATATATGAAAATAAACGAAACATTGCAAAAAATGAATGAATAAGCGATTTTTTTTATGACAGAATGAAAGATAAGATATTTGGCCTACCATGCAACATTAAGTCATCAACAAAACATCAACATCTTAAGACTACCACAAATAAGGTAGCAATAATGCATGTAAATCTTAGAAGGGTCTTGGTAATATGGAGAGGTCACTAAGATAATGAAAATGTTGAAAAATTAGAGAATAGTCAAGTAGGGAATGTATACCAAAAGTTTCAAGTTTTAACCTTTTCTCTGAGTAGCAACTTTGAACTCACCTTTCTAGGGTTGAACAGCAAGAGAGTGATGAAAAGGAAGGGCTTTTTGGTTAGGTATGGATAAAAGGGAGTTTTGAGAGGGAATATGATGAAATGAAGGTTTTTGGAAGGACTTTTGGTGATGGCTTTGAGAGGTTTTGACAATAGAGAAGAGTTTCTTAGTTTTTGGTAGCTGGGAATATTAAAGGAATGTCTAGAAGTGAGTGTTTTTCTTATTGAGAATGTTTTTTTTAGGGTTCCCGTTAGTTGAGTCCAAGGTTGGCTTATATAGTTATGTGACTATAAACACAAAAGATACAAAAAGCAAGGGAATTTTAAGGTTTTGGTGCATGTACCTCATGTAAAGATTGGGTATTGTGCATAGCTGCTATGCAAACCCATTGGTTTGCTTAGCAAAAATAGTGGATCAAGGCTACTTTATGCAGCTGAGCATTAAGAAAATTCAACGTTAGCCTTTAACAAATTGCATAATGTCATGAAATGTCCCTTGTCATTAGCTATTTCAACCTTAAAATTTTGTTTAAATCCAGTTTCAAGCCCAAAGACGAAGTTGGGTATGAATTTTGATGATTTTGGTGTAAGAAACATGTTTGAATCAGATTTTGCATTAATGGTACAATGCTGAAAAATGGCTTGAACTAGGCAAAAATGCCTTTGTGCATCGATACAAAACATTATGTATCGATACACAAGGCAATTTTTACCCATGAGTATCGATACAATGATGTATCAATACCAACAGTAAAAAAATCTTTCCAGTCTTGAGACTTAAAGGCGTATATCGATACTCCATGGATTTATATCAATACTGAAGCATGTGTATCGATCAATTCTACCAAAAATCACAACTATAGCTATTGCCAAGGTCTTTATTAGACCTGGCAATTTTTGACACAACACAAAAATATGACACATGTACAACACGTTTTAATCATGTATGGGTTTTATATAATCATTTTTCGTGTCATAAACGTGTAAAACATGCATAACACGTGTAAGACATGGTTAAGACATGATTAATTAATCGTGTCGTAAATGTATAATCATGTTATATCTATCCGTTTACATGATTAAGACATGCTTAATTAATCATGTTGTAAACATATAATCATGTCCATCGTATCTATTAATATGTTTAACATGTCATAAATGGGTAGACACATTTTAATTAACAAATTATATATAAAACACGTTAATTTTTAATATAATTATATAATATATAACCTATAAATATTATTTTAAACTTTTGATTAAAACACTTATTTAATATATAAAAACTACTTTAAGCATTTAATTAATATCTATTTTACTTTAGTTATTAGTAGTAATATAATTGTTAAGATAAAGATTAAATATATGCAACATGATTTGTTCTTACAATTTTCAATATATTATGATTATAATTTATAAGAAATTACTTAAATGTTATCTAATATAAATATAAGAATAATAAATCATCACCTTATAAACTAATTAAAGTATAGGCTTAATCTTATTAATTAATAGTAAAATAGGTTTCATAATTTAAGTCTCATATTAAACTATTAAGATGATTATATATTTGTAGTATGCTACTAACTCATTATTATTAGTAGTAAATAATAAATTAGTAATTAGAAAATAGAAAGTACTAATTAATGTTAATAAGCTACTATATTAATTTTAATAAATTTTTTTATATATTTTAAAATTATGGCTTTTAATAGTGTGAATTGTAATTTATAATTTATGAAGAAATAGTTAGAAAGTAAAACAATTTGAAAAGATAGGAAAAAGGAAGTTGATTGATAGTTTGGTTGACAATATTCCTGTTAACTCGTGTCCTAATCATGTTTTCATGTATTTCGTGTCTTAATCATGTTTTTATTTTTTGTGTATTAATCATGTTATTCGTGTTGTAATCGTGTTGTGCCGTATTAGATACAAACAAATCAATTTTAATTGTGTTATAATCCTGTCATGTTGCATATGACACGAATATAAATCATCTCATGTTCATGTTTCAAGGTTTGACATGATTAATTAATCATGTCGTGTTCAGGTATCAGGTAATCATGTCGTGTCAAGAATGAGACATGACACAATGACATGAATTGCCAGGTCTAGTTTTTATCGATATAATCATGATGGGTGTCAATACGTCTCATTAGATCATGAGACCAAACCCCTAGGTATGGATACTACACATAAAAATTTGAAATTTTTGGTGACGCAAAAGCCTCGTATCAATACTTGTGCCCTGATATAACTTGCACGTACATGTGGCTTCCTGAGTTACCTTACCTTGACTTGTGTACTCATCCGAATGACTCTAGTGACACCTTGAATATTGACCTTTGATGCCTTATTTTTACATTTTTCTTTAATATGACCCATAGGCAATTTAGACGGCCCCAAAATATTATTTTGCCTAGCGTCGTGTTAGCAAATAGTACCTAGTGACACAGTACCTAGTAGTCGTCCCCAATTTATTTTTTATTTTTTGATTTTATCACCTTTCAATTGAGTCTTAGGATGTTAAAAGTTGGCCTGGACAAAATGAGGTATCTACAGTTGTTGCATCCCAAATTGGCGTAGAACCTTATTTGCCTGGTGCTACTCTGTAACTTGAAAGCATATCATTGTCATATTTGCAAACTAGATATGGCCACTTTTGGACGCTTCAATTGAGAAGCATGGCGTTATCTCATTAGAATGCTATGGCATCCACAAAAATTTCAAAAATACATAGAAATTATTATTGAATAATGTAAAATCCATTAGGTTAAATACACACATACTTTAATCAATTACATTAAAATATTTACCCTATTAGAGATGTTGCATTCAAGTCTTCCTTTGATACTTTCAAACTTAATTAGGGTAAATCTATTATCTTTTTGACTGCACCATCTGTTCAAATATATATATAAAATTTTAATAATTTATATAAGGTGGTGCACTAACTCTCAGTGCATGAAATGGCATCCGATATCAAGCCCATGACTGCAGTAGCAATAAACAACCACCTATGTCATGGGTGCATTTAGTTATGGCCCGACAGTGTTCTCTATATAAGAATTCTAAATAGGCTGAACCCCAACTATAATTTCTAACCTCCCTAAAATCTCATAAAATTGGTAGATACATTAAATGAACCTGATTACTAGATTTATAAAGCATTAATATTCCTCTAACTAGGCTAAAAATATATGTTCTAGCAGCATATTCTATATCTCGTGTAATTGGATTTTGATGGAGTGTAGCGAAAGTTTTTTCTAACCAACTTATTTTAAGTCTTGAACCTTCTAAATTGTTAGTGAAAAGGATCTCACCGAACAATTCAAGGCACACCTTACCTCATTCCAAGAGGGTGCCCTCGTTATTGCCTTACAAACAATTGGTAGTCCCAATTGAAGTGTAACATCTTCTAAGGTGATCTTGCATTCACCACATGGAAGATTAAATGTATGTGTTTCTAGTCTCCTTCATTCAATTAAGGTTTTTATTAGTCCAAGCTCATATTGTGGAGTTCTAACTAAAGCTGCATGTTAAAATCCAGATGACATTAGATAATCTATGATATATGCATTTGGTTCTTCCAAAGCAAATTTACCTGGTTGTAATTCGCGATTATAATCTTGTTTAAAAGTCATTAATTAATTAGTTATAAAATTCTAAATTTATAATATTTAAAATTTTGATTAATAAAACTTTAGCACCTCAAATAATACTCTTGATGATATATGAATTTCTTGTATTCTCAACAATGATGATGAGGATGAAACTATTATATTAATCGAAAATATGCCTATAAGAAGAATTGAAATTCTCTTACTTTTAAAATAACTTAATTTACCAAACTTCAACAAAAAACCTCAATTACAACATAAATAAATTTCTTCATGATAATAAATAATAAAGTACATTATAATAAATTTCAAACTTAAATAATATATTTTTATTGTTTAAATAAAAAAAATCTAAATCATACTTTAATCTCTCAAATATTCAACTTGTACAAAAAAAAAACCTTAATTACCAAAAAAAATTAAATCATGATAATAATAACTTACAAAGTTAAATATCATATTATTTAAATAAAAAACCTAAATCATATCTTAATCTTTCAAACAAATTCCAACTACTAAAAAAATAATTACAATAAAACTAAATTTAATCATGATAATAAATTACAAAGTTAAATTTCAAATTATTTAATTAAAAAGCTTAAATCATACCTTAATCAGTAACTACAAATTTCAACTTCTACAAAAAAAAGAAAAAACCTTAGTTGAAACAAAATTAAATTTAATCATGATAATAAATTACAAAGCTAATTATATTTTAATATGATAAGAACACTTCTACAAATAAAAATAAAACATACCTTTAAAAAATTATAAGAAAATTCTTCTAAATACGAATATTTAAAATTCAAAAATTTTCTTAGCTCTCTTTTTTTTTATATGAAGAAAATAACTTTGAAGACTCTATTTACAAAGAGTCCAAAGCTCTTCCTTCTCCCCGTTTCCCCCAATAATTTCAAGGGTCACCGATCTTGTCGAAGATAAAATCCTTGACCCCTTACCTTATATTCTATCAAGGTCACAGACCTTGCCAAAAACAAAAATTTGTTACATTGTATCAAGGTCATAAACCCTTGTAGACACTTTATTTTGTGCGGGTTAACTTTTAACAATTTGGGACATGAAAGTGAAAGAGGGTGATGTGTTACCCGACAAAAAAGTTTTTTTTTAAGAGGTCAAGAAGGCTTATGGATTATATCAAAGATAAATGCAAAGATGCAGCATCAAAGGATGTAGTTCAAGGTGGCTGGGGATAAAAACTCACAATTTTGCTTGAATGTACCGATACATGGTTCTCATGTATCGATACAAGGCTCAAATGATCCAAAAATTTGAAATGTCCCCATTTGTATCAATACAAAACGTAAATGTATCGATAAATGAGCTTATGTATTGATACAAGAGCTTATGTATCGATACTAGGCCATGCTAAAACCAAAACGTGCATTCTATAAAGAAATGTATCGACACGTAGCAACATATATCGATACAATGGTTCATAGTATCGATACAATGATCATTGTATCAATACAATGTTCATTGTATCGATACACTCAAGGTTTTTGGACCAAATGTATCGATACATTCTGCAATGTATCGATACACTTAGCCTATTTTTCACGGTTCGAGAATTTTTGACTCATCCTCTATTAATCCAAAACTCAATTTTAACTCATTTCTTTGCATCAGAAAAGATCAAAACCCATATCAGACTATGAATTTTGACTTTTGAATTAATCAAAACATTTTTGAAGTCTAAATTAGATCAAAAAGGTCAATGTCACATGATCACCCTACTCATTCCTAGTTTCTTAACCAAGATCAACATCAGGCACCCTATTTGCTGGAAAATCATTTCAACATTTAAACCAGCCACCCTATGTCCATCACAATGGTAGCAAGTTGCTCCCTACAGCCACTCTATAGCCATCAAGCTGACATCACTTTGTCCCCTTTGAGAAATGACTAAAAATACTTCCAATTTGGCTCTAAAATGCTAGTATAAATAGACTACTTATATATCAACTGAGGAAATTTAAGATTCCTGCTCATTTTCAGCTTCCAAAACACATTCACACTTTAAGAAAAACCAAATCTCGTAGATGTTCACTCAGCACCCAAAAATAGCCTTGAAACACACTCTTAACCACTACACATTCTAAAAATCACCCTTATCCAAACTAGAACCAAAACCTCATTGTTTCTCTCTTTTTCTTGCTTATTAACAACAAGGAAAAGAGGGAAATTCAAGCTATCTTGGCTGCTCTAATTATTTGGCCAAAAATTGAAGTTTTATTGGTATAAATTCTTACTTTATCACTTTTATTTTCTATTTTTTAGCATATTCATCATTTTAGTGAGCTCTCCATGTTTCCATCACCCTCTTAGGATTCTCATGGATTATTGTGGCTTTTGGTTGTGGTAGTTTAGGAGTTGGATGCCTTAATGCCCCTTTGATGTGCAAAATGCCTCATTTCATCCTCATTATTTTGATAGCTTTTGCTCATGCATTTTATGCCATATCTATGCATCTTGTTATGATTAATCCATGTATGAATCCTTAGCCTAGCATATTTTAAGCATGTTTATATGTTAGCTTGCATTCTGTTATGAATCATTGTCATTTTCAACAAGCTTCACTCCATGAAATATGTGCATAACACTTTCTTTGTCAAAACCATTGGTAAAGTTTGCATCCCTATTTATGTTTTGTGCCACCCCATTGTATAATCATTGTCTTCTTCTTGTCTAATGCATGTTTGATTGCTATCAAAAATTGATTTTCAAAACCTCCCCATGCTAAGCATGTTAACCTTAACCAATGAGGATTAACATGAACTTAGCATTTTCCATAAAGTTAGCAAAATATCTTAGAGAAAATTAAGTTTTCTAGATCTAGAATCTTGGTTAAACAAGCTTAAATCTTTTGATTTTGCAATGAAAATGGCCTTACACTTGTTCCTAAAATGTTTGTGCCTTGTTTTTTAGTTGAAACCTTGAGTGCTATGATCAATGGGCTGTTTCATCATCCTAAAATACTCCGGGGCTATGCAAATGAGTTCGTGATGCTCATGCCACTTTTTCCCTTTAGTCATGGATGTTTAAATGTCGATGCCTCAAGTTTGGACCCATAAACATAGAGAAAATAAGAAATATCCTTTGCTTTGCTTTGCCCCCTGCTGGTAGTATCACTGTTACAAAGTGAAAAATCATTTTAAAATCCCAAATGATTTTCATGAATTTTATAATATTTTTCTTTTAAAGTGTGTCAAAATATCTTTAAAACAAGGTCTTATTCATCCCTAGATTAGTTTAGATGAAAGAGTTATGATTTTTCAAACCTAGACTATCCAGAATCCCTAAAGTGAACAAAGTGCATCTGGTTGGGCCCTTTAGGCCCATAAATGATTTTTCTAAATCCATTCAGCATTTTTTCTAAAACGTTCATGAAATTCCCTTTCTGAAAATGTATTATTTGAAATTTTTTGATACCAAATGAGTCCGAAATGATTTTTCAAATTTTGACACACCTTGTACCTTGTATGCTTTGCCAGTAACGAAATTAATCCGAACTTGAAAATTTATTCCTCGGAAAGTGACTTTTTAGGACATTGGGAATACTTTTAAGATTGACTGTCATTGATTTACCTTTCTAACGGTATCTTATCCACCCTCTAAAGCCTTCAAACCAATTTAGAGTAAATTCAAAAAGTGGGATCACGAGGTGCTGTCCCCCTGTTCTCGGTCATGGTCAAAATTAAGTTGTTTCCTTGAATTTCCTCTTGAGACATTCATATGTCTCCATATCACCCCGATCAAACTCGAAAACATGCATCAACCTCCCACTAGCTCGTATCAAGGCCTGAATATATATTTTTACATCTTTACCATCCTCATTCAAAATAATTTTTTTTGCCAAAAATCATTAAAATGCTTACTCATTTTCTAAATCACGAAGTTTTGTCAACATAAGTTTTCCAACTTGACTTTTTTAAAAAGTGTCAGATATGTCACTTTTGGGGATACTCTAACCCTAACCTTTCGAGGGGACACTCTAACACCACTTTTCAAAATTGTCAAGATTTAAAAATCTTCATTTGTCAAAATTATTTGTCATCCATAAGGGTACTCCAACCCCAACTTTCGAAGGGATACTCCAACCCTATTTTTCAAAATTAACAAGATTTAAAAATCTTCCTTTGTTAAAATTATTTATCATCTACGGGGATACTCCAACCTTATCTTTCTGAGGGGATACTCCAACCCTGTCTTTCAATTACAATTAAAATTTTCTCCTTCTTGGATTTCCATGAATGTGTCAAATGAACCTTGTTCAATCAAGGAACCGAGATGCATATCGAAAATTATAGATTTGGTTATTCCCAGATAATTGATGCTAATTGCTAGATAAATTCCAATAGTCCATCCCTTTTGTTTATCATTGCATTAAATGATCCATGTTTTGTTACTCTATTTGTTGTCTTACTAACATGATTTCTTTGTGACGATTATTTGCATTCATAGTTTCTAATCATTTCAAATAAAATTAAAGGTAATGTTCTGTATGGGTATCTCTTTAGTGCCCAAAGTGGAACATTTTGTTTTTCAAAGTAAAATCCAGAGGTCATTTTTATTGAAAATCTCTATATTCCCCATCTCTCTAGGGCGTATATGAGATTAAATCTATTCATCAAAACTTGGATTTGTATTTCTATAAAATTCATGCATTAAAAGGGGGTTATATTGAAATAGTGGCGAGTTAAGATCAAAAGAATCGAAACCAAGATAAGACATAGCTAGTAAGGTACCGATTTTGGGCATCGTGAAGAGGTTCATGCCTCATCATGAGTAACCAACTCTCGAACCCAAACGGTGAATCTTTGTACTAAGTAGACCACAGAATCAATGTTTTGAGTTTTGTAACTCAAGACATAGGTTTCAATAGGCATCTGACCACGCCTAGCCCAAAATGATTGGTGGCGACTCTAAGCGTTAGCTATTTCATGATGGTCATCTAAGACCAATAAGATGAACGATTCATCTTATGGTCCCCTTCACTATATTATAGGTCGAGAATCTGTACATTCTCCTTTTTATCACGTTGCGAAGGAAAAGCCTCAGTCAAGAAGACATTTTCAAGTCAAAAAAATATTTTAAGTCGTATGCATCCATAGATCCATGAGGATCCATCCCCAGGCATGTTGCGATAGCTTGGCGACCCTACTGGGGATAGTATTAAGAGTTAGGCTAATAACTAGCCGTGTCTTGCTAGGTTCCCAGTTTCTTCGATCTTCGATCATTATTTAATTATAACTTTTTTTTTGTTAACTAATCTTTTATTTGGCATGATTGTCAGGATTGTCTTATTTTTGAATAATCATCAGTTTAATAAAAATGGTAATACAGAAGTAAGCACAAAGGTTTGATCATTTCCCTGTCACACACCACACACTTGCATAAGCATTAGAGTCTTGCCAAACTCTATGGCATGGTTATAACCTAATCATTAGGAGGAAGTGAGCTATCCGCCTTCATGAGTAACCCTCCGTACAGGCATGGCAATAACTTCCTGGATTTAAATTACCTATGTCTCTCATGAGTAACCATCTGCATTTGCATATGGAAATACATCCACTAGATTGAACCCTTTTTGCCAAACCCGTGATGGGCCTAAGATCGGGGTGCCTCAGATGCCTCAGCTATCTTAAACGGATGGAGGAGAGATTTGGACACCTATTTAGCCATCAATCTAAACCTTATATAGTAAGCCCTACAAGCTAAACTATGTCAAACCATACTGGAGTGTTGCTAGAATACTTGAAGAATAGGGTCACTAGGGGAAACATTCCTAACCTTTACTCTTAATTACCATAATTATGTAGGTGACAATGAGTATATAATTGTCACCCGTATCTGCATTTTTATCATTTATTAAGGCATGCTGTCGTGCCTTCCCAAATGATGGCTAATCTTTGTCTAAATAAGTGACGGTGAGTAAAAACCATCATTCATAATGTCTTATACTGTAAACCATTATGCTGTCTGAGTCACTGTTTAACGTGCATCTGCACTAGTGGTGATAAACGAATATTACTACTGGTCGGTTATTTTCCCATCAAAATAAGATATTACATCACCTCATGAAGGGCAAATTGCATCCTGGCATGTTGACTGCCCATTTTTCATCTCACCACCTTGGTTGAGACATGCTATGAATATTTTGTTTTGATGTTCTTAAATTCTTTATTTCCTTACATTTATCTCCTATATGTTCCACTAACTTATTTTTCCTTTGTTTGTGTTTTGGTGTATGCCTCATCTCATTATAACTATCATGACTATCATCACTTTGGGACAATTGTTCTAGTTCAGTGTTTAGCAAGGGGCATCATTTATGGACCAACAGTTTATCTCCACTGTCGAGTCCTTTGAAAATGTCAAAACATGGTCAGAAGGTCGCCAACATCAAGATGGAGACATCCTAAAGCCTGACGACATCTTAGAAATGCATGAAGGGGTCAAGATCAATTTTCATCAGAATAATTGTCGACAACTAAAGCATATTTGGAACAGTTAGACAACAACGAGAAAGAAGCCTTCATTGAAAGAGATGGGGGCATAGCTTTCTTACTTTGAGTTCAATTAGATGATGGCTTGTTGAGAGCAACCACACAGTTCTGGAATCCCGCCTATCGATATTTCACTTTTAATCAACAAGATTTAGTCCCTGACATTAATGAATACATAGCTCTATTCAACATAGAAAGGGCTAAGTTTGACCGAAATTATTGCAAAGCTTTATTGCCTCCTGTATTCAAGAAAAGGTTAAGGCCAATTCTTGGAGCCCCAGAAGCATGGGTTGACAGTCACGTCAGAGTAAAAAGAAGCAGTGAATGCATCTCTTGGGCAGCTTGAAAGAGGCCATGGTAAATCTTTTTGACCAAAAGAAAGTTCAAGATGTCTACGCTTTGGCAATCTATGGGCTCATCATATTCCCAAAGACTTTGGGTTATGTAGAGGTGGCAGTCACAGATTTCTTTCCTTACCTATGTTGTGACATCAACCCTGCTTCCACCATCATTGCTGAAACCATTCGCACCCTCAGCTTTTGTAAAAGAACGGGAACAGAGAGCTTTATTGGGTGTGCCCCATTGCTCCAGATATGGCTCCTAGGTCATCTCTATGTTAGGGAGGAAAGAACCAGGCAAAATTTTTTCTTTAAGTTTAGTCCTCTTTCCAATGTATTAGAGGAAGAATGTCATCAAGATAAGACAGAAAAGCTTTGGGTCGAGGAATTGCAAAATGGCAAGGAGGAAGAAATCATGTGGAGAGCCCCATGGGTGTTCCCTCAGTCAATTATGTATAGATGTGGAGACTACACTTGTGTATCGCTCCTGGGATTATGGGAAAATACCAGTTATGCTCCTCTATTGGTATTGCATCAGTTCCAGTGCCAGCAATTCATCCTATTCTTTAAAGACTTAGGACATTGAGATTTTGAATATAGAGAGCCCAATTATAAAGCAAAAGTCCAGTTAGCTTTCCAAGCTTGGAAGAAGTCCATTGTATGGAAAGATACTAGAGAGGAAGCCCCACCACTCATGGATACGAAGAATGGAGACTCTACTGTATCAATAATCCATTGCCACCACCCAACTCTAGGATACTGCAAATCCTAATAGAGGAACCGCCTTCTGAGATTGAGCTACTTAGGAGAGAGTTTGAGCGAGAAAAGGCATCCTTTGCCACAGAAATCTCTAGACTTAAAGAGGAAAAGGGTCAGCTAGAGATGGATATCTATCTTAAGAGCAGTGAAATGGATCAAGTCATTAAAGAAAGGGATCATTTCAAAGATGACCTTGAAAGCCTAACCAAGGATTATGTGACACTCCAAAAAGCTAACAAGTCTCGACGTATTGGCAAGACATTAGTCGAATACAAAGCAAAAGTTGCCACTCTCAATCGCGAGCTGAATCAGCAAAAGGAGGAAGTCAGAACCAAAAAAAAAAAATTCAAAAGGGCATATGCTCTTGCTTTTACCTACCAATGAAGGAATCAAAGACTCGAGATCCAAATACAAGATGCAAGAGCTGCCAGGGTTAAAAATGAAGCATTCACTCATAAAATCCAGGAGTTAGAACAGTTCATCTAGGTTCATCAAGGTCATATCAATGAACTAACAAGGGCTTCCGAGCAGTGCGAACTAGATTGGCAAGCGACAATTGACCAAGCATGTCTAAACTACCAAGTACAACAACAACACCTTACTGAACAAGCTTATATGGCTCAATGAGAGGCAGATGACATGATTGAGGCAGCTTGATCCATAAAGTGAGACATTGTACCTCTTTAAGATCGTGAGCAACAACTTCTAAGCTTTCTTGATCATGTGATTATATAATGTAATCATGTTAGATATTTTCAGATGTAATCAAGTTGAAGAAAAAAAACCTTTTTGTGGGTCTATGAATGATGTTATTGACAAAGCTGTTCCATGAATCAATTCTCTCTAATGCATATGCATTTTTAATTTCACCACTTTTCATTACACTTGCATCAATCATTTATTATCTTAACTCATTATTTCATCATAAATGTTTATCAATAAATACATTTTTAAATAAATGTCTAAAATGAGAATTAGGCCATAAAAGTGCGAGGGATTCTGAGATTAATCAGGAACATGGAACCTTACGTCACACACCATTACAACACACGCCGCCATAAGAAAATCATGGAGAGTGATCATGAAGCTCATATTAAGTGACTTGAGCTAATCATTTAGGAATCATAAGACTAGATAATTCATCAGCAATGCAAAATGCAAAATTAAATCACAAAACTTATGGAACTAATGACTACCTCTATGAAAGAAAAAGGGTAAGCCAGCACTGCTGAAACAAGGATTATCCTAACAACGCTGAAAGTCCCCCTAACAATAATCTAGAACCCCTCCAAGGGGAAACTAGACAAGAACAACGGCCCACTCCTACACTTACCACTTAGGCTCTACTAGTCATCTACCTAAATCCCATTGCGACAGGTTAATTCATTCTCGATACTCAAGGGGTGAACATAAGAGTCTCATCGGTAGATCCAATAACCCTTGAGCAGGAGGAACCAGAGAAAATAGAATGTTAAAAGTCCACCATGATTGCAAAAAAGTGAACAAATTCTAGCTACTGGAAAAATGTCTCTAAGCTATTGAGGGGAGTGACAAGTTCAAAGCTCTTGACACGCAATCGCTGTCTTTAGTGTCTAACCTTGTTATTCTCTTGAAGTTCAAAGTCCCAGAGTTTGAGAAGTTTAATAGAACCATCGACCCTTCCATCCATGTCCAAATGTAACTACGAAAAATGGCTGGGTACTAGAAAGATGAAAAGCTCTTCATCCATTGCTTATAGCATAGCCTCACTAGGGTAGCAGCTCAACGGTATATCGAGCTAGACAATGTGAAAATCCAATCATGGGTTGACTTGGCTAAGGCCTTTATAAATCAATACCAGCACGTGTCAGATTGGGCACCGGATCGACTTTCCTTGATGAATTTCAAGAAGAAATCCACTAAAAGTTTTAGGAAATACGCCCAAAGGTGGAGAAAAAAAGTAGCCCTAGCCTGGCTCCCCTTAAGAAAAAGAGATGACAGTCACTTTCATTCACACTTTACGTGCTCCTTATTACGAAAAGCTGGTAGGGAATGCCACCAAGAAATTTATAGTCTTAGTTTTCTCTAGAGAAATTATCGATGACACTGTTAAGAATGGTAGAATGTTTGTGGAGGAAATGTCTGGATTGAGCAATAAGCCTATTGCCAGTAAGAAAAAAGAAGAAGAGGCCAATGCCATAAGTTATGCTAACTCACCTCAGCCAAAACGACATCAAATACCTGACCCTCACTACCCAAGCATGCTATATTCTCGCCCTATCACAATACCCCCTCAGCCAATTAATGCCATAACCTACAACCCATCTTTTGCAGTCCCATCCAACCCACCACAAGGCTACCCTCCACAAGTTCACCAAAGTACCAATCGAGCAACCAATAATGCATCTGGTAATCAAGGTGCAAATCAAGAAAGACAACATTTTGATCCCATTCTTATGACTTATAAGGAGCTTTACCAAACCTTGCTCTAAAATCATTTAGTGGCCTCAATCTATTTCTCGAAAAAGAAGTCACCATACCTATAATGGTATAACCCTAATGCCTACTGTGAATAACATGCTGGGGCAGCAGGGCATGACATTGAGAACTGCATATCTTTCAAACAAAATAAGCAAAATCTAATTAACTCAAAAGTCTTGTAGTTCAGGATAAACTAAGAACCAAATGTTGCCGCCAATCCTTTACCAAACCAACTGAGCTAGCTGCAAACATGATTTATATTAAGAACAAATATGAAGTCAAGGCAAGCATAGAGGATGTAAGGATGCCAATGTTCTTGTTCTGGCAGGCATTGATTCAGGTCAGGTTGCTTAATGCAATAGAAAAATTGGAAGACAATCTCGACAACTTCTATGACTTTCACACAGTTGTAGGTCATACCCTACAAATATGCTAGGCATTTAGGTCCATGGTTCAAAGAATAATGAATAAAGGCCAGATAGAATTCTATCATGAAATCACACTTACTATTGAATCTATCAACATGATAGGAGACAAAACCATGCAGTCACCTTATAGGAAAAATTGACCCCTCATTCTTTATGGCAAGTCAAGTTCTGAGGTTAGTTTTTTAACACCTACATCGAAGTTAGTTGTTGAGATACCTAAACCATTCTCGTATAAGAGCAACAAAGCTATCCCATGGAAGTACAAGAATCAAGTAATGATGGTCAAAGAACTAACTCCTGCAACTGCTATAATAGAACTGTCAGGAGTTAGTCACCTCACCCGTAGTGGTAGGTGTTATGCTTCCTTAACTCAAGAAAAATAAAAGGTTGATGCATGTCCAAGCACCAGTACCACTTAGGCCCAAGCTAAGAATTTTGAGCCCGAGAAAGTCAAGGAAGTAGTAAGTGAAAAAGAAGCCATAGAGTTTCTTAAGTTCATCAAGCATAGTGAATACTACATTGTAGACCAGTTAAGCAAACAACCTACAAAGATTTCTATGCTATCTCTGCTCCTTAATTTAGAGTTTTACCAAAATGATTACTGAAGGTGTTAAATGAATCATATGTGCCACCGGAAGTCTTCGTGGATAAATTAGATTGGCTAGCGAACAACATCATGGCTGATAATTACATCTCTTTCATCGATGATGAGATCCCACCTGGAGGCAGGGGTAGTTATAAAGCTCTGCATATCACTACCGATTGCAAGGGGTGCATTTTGTCTAAAGTACTCATAAACAATGGGTTGACCCTTAATGTCATGCCTATGACTACATTAAGCAAACTCCCTGTTGATCAATCCAACATCAAGAGTAGCCACACCATAGTCTAAGCTTTTGATGGAACATGTAACTGAGCAATTGGAAATATCACAATCCAGCTCCAGATAGGCCCATGCATATATGAGTGGACTTTCAAGTTATGAATATTAATCCTTCTTACAATTGCCTATAGGAAGACCATGGAAACACTCCGCCAAAGCCGTCTCATCCTCTCTTTATTAGAAGCTCAAATTTATGATAGATGACGAAGTAGTCACCATCTAAGCTAAAAAAGAAATGATCGCCACTGCTTTCACTGAGGATATATACATAGAGCCTAATGAAGATGCACCAGATTCATCATTCCAATCCTTCGAGTTCATCAATGCAACATTTATGGGAGAAAGATTACCAATAGTTGAACCCTACCTGTCAAAAAGTACCCACTCAAATTTAAAATGCCATTGCAAAGGTTTTCGTGTTGGAAAAGGGCTTGGCAAGAATCTACAAGGGATAGCCTGAGCCCTGCAAGTCACCACTCAAGTCAACAAAAGGGGTTTAAGATTCAATGCTAAGGTACAGTTAAGAAGATAGCAAGAAAGGAAGATCCATAACCAGGAGATGACATGAACATTGGGTCAAGAGGGGGAATCAAAGCCAATAATGTTCCCGTCTCTCTATAAGATATTCTGTTCGGGAGGATGAATCGATTCAAGCCAACCAAAAGAGAAAAAGGCTAAAGATGTCTTGGTCATCTTAAACAAAGCCGTCTACTACCTGGATCTCTAAGATATCAAGATATAAAATTTGTGTCTCTCCTCCAAGACCTGATTTTGATGACAAGGTCATGATGGAAGCCCCTGCACTTTTCTTATCCCTTTCATTTAATGTCTGAAATGAAAACCTACCTGCCCTCGCCCAAAGGCAAGTATTGTTCTATGTAAGGGGCATTTTTATCAAACATTATCGATGAAATGACTTTTGCATATATTATTCCATATTGTGTGCCTACATCACTTTTCAATCTCTTGGACTCAATTACTCTTTCACCTCTATTCTTATCTGAATCCCTGGGTTGTGTGTGTGTCATTTACAATGTTTATTTGTTTGCCTTTTTAGGTGTCCTAACGATAGTGACATGGATATGTCTGATGGGTCTTTGAAGATCGATTTTGAACAACCAATTTGCGCTAATGAAGTTAATCTTAAAGAAGATTTCGAAGAAAGCTCTATACCACCAGACCTCTTATAATTAGTTGAGCAAGAGGAGAAGCAGATCATACCCCATATAGACCCAACGAAAGTAACAAATTTGGGTACTCAGAAGGATCGAAATCAGGTTAAAATCGAAACCTTAATAAAGTCAATGACTAGGACCAAGTTGATAGAGTTACTTCAGGAATATCGGGATGTATTCGCTTAGTCATATCAAAACATGCCAAGACTAGACACTGATATAGTGGTCCACAAGCTTACCATCAAGCCTGGATGTAAATTGATCCGGTAAAAGTTGAAGGGGATGAAGCCAAAAATGCTCTTAAAAATTAAAGAGGAAGTTAAAAAGTAGTTTGATGTGGGGTTTATCGAAGTAGCTAAGTATCCAGAATGGGTTACCAATATAGTCCTAGTCTTAAAGAAAGATGACAAAATACGAATTGTTCAAGATTTGAATCGAGCTAGTCCTAAGGATAACTTCCTTCTACCCTACATTGACACTCTGGTAGACAACACTGCCAAAAATTCTCTTTTCTCCTTCATGGATAGATTCTCCAGCTATAATCAAATCAAGTTGGCACCTAAAGACATGAAAAAAATAACTTTTGTAACCATATAGGGGACGTTTTGCTATAATGTCATGCCCTTCGAACTCAAAAATACTGGGGCAACATATCAACGGGCCATGGTAGCCCTATTCCATGACATGATACACAAAGAAATTAAGGTCTACATTGACAATATGATTGCCAAGTCAACGAAAGAGGATGAGCATGTCACAGACCTTCAGAAACTTTTTGAATAGCTACTAAAATTTTAACTCAAATTGAATCCTGCTAAGTGTACCTTTGGAGTCACTTTAGGTAAGCTTCTAGGCTTTATAGTCAGCGAAAAAATGATTAAAGTTGACCCAGACAAAGTTAAAGCCATTCAAGATATGCCACCACCTCAAACCCAAAAAGAAGCGAGAAGTTTTTAAGGGAAACTAAACTATATTGCTAGATTCATATCCCAGCTCACTGACAAATGCAACCCTATCTTTTAGCTTCTTCGCAAACAAAATCGGGGAGAGTGGAATAAGGCATATCAAGAAGCCTTTGATAAAGTCAAACATTGTCTTCAAGCCTGCTAGTGTTGGTATCGCCAGTTCCTAGTCGACCTTTAATCTTTTACTTGATAGTCTTTAACAAGCCTATGGGTTATGTATTAGGGTTGCATAATGAGTCAGGAAAAAAGGAACAAGCAATCTACTACTTAAGCAAAAAGTTCACAAAATTTGAGCATAACTACTCCGCAATCGAGAAGTTGTACTGTACTTTGGTTTGGACAACCAAGAAACTCAGGCAGTACATGCTATATCACACCACATGGTTGATTATAAGGCTTGATCCTATCAAGCATTTTTGTGAAGCCCCTACACTATCAGGAAGGTTGGCTAGATGGCAAGTCTTGCTTTCTGAATATGACATTGTCTATGTCAGTTAAAAAGCCATCAAGGGCAGTGTGATAGCTAACTTTTTGGCAAGTCGAGTGGCAGATGACTATGGACCCTTAAATTTTGACTTCCTAGATAAAGATCTAATATGCATTTCTGAAGATGAAGATGCCTTTAACTAAGATCAATCTTGAAAGATGTATTTTAATGTAGCATCAAACTCTCTAGGACATGGAATTAGGGCAATATTGATGTCAACCGATGGGAGTCATTACTCGTTCACAACAAGGCTAAATTTTGATTACATAAATAATATCGCAGAATATAAAGCTTGTATCATGGGGCTTCAAGAAGCCATTGAAAGGAATGTTAAGAGATTACAGGTGTTCGACGATTCAACCCTAGTTATCTACCAATTTAAAAGGGAATGGCAAACTCGTGATGCCAAGTTGATGCAGTATGGGAAGCTAATAGCAGAGCTCAAGAAAGAATTTGATGATATCAGTTTTTGACACTTACCTCAAGAAAAAAAACCAAATAGCCGATGCTTTGGCTACTTTGTCATCAATGTTTAAAGTCAACCAAGAGTCGGATGTTGCTTTAATCCAGATGAGCATCTACACAACTCCAGTTCATTATCATAGCATCGAAAAAGAGAATGATGGCCTACCAAAGTACTATGACATCCTTCATTACATCAAGGATCAGCAATATCCCAAACATGCAACCGAGATTGATAAAAGGACTATTAGAAGGTTGGCTATGGGATTTGTTCTCGAAGGAAAAATCTTACACAAAAAGAGTCACAATCAAATATTACTCAGATGTGTCAAGACTCTTAAAGCCAAAAGGATCTTAGAAGAAGTTCATGAATGGATTTGTGGCACACATGCTAATGGATATCGGATGGCCAACCAAATCATGAGAGCAGGTTATTACTGGTTGACCCTCAAGAGAGATTGCATCAATTATGCCCGAAAATGTCATAAGTGTCAAATCTATGCTGACAAGATCAATGTCCCTCTAGTGCCACTGCAAGTCATGATGGCCTTACGGCCCTTCTCCATGTGGGGTATGGATGTGATCGGGCCGATCATCCCTAAAGCTTCCAATGGGCATCATTTTATCTTGGTAGCAATCGACTATTTCACCAAATGGGTGGAGGTTGCCTCATATGCTAATGTCACTAGATCGACCGTCTATAAGTTTGTCAAGTGAGATATCATCTGTAGATATGGTCTCCCAAACCAAATCATCACAGACAGCGCAAGCAACTTAAATAAGAAAATGATGCAAGCGGTCTGCTTTCAGTTCAAGATCCAGCATCATAATTCTGTCCCTTATCGCCCAAAAATGAATTTGGCAGTCGAGGTGGCCAACAAAAGCATCAAAAGAATAGTTAAAAAAATGGCTGAAACTTACAAAGACTGGCATGAGAAGCTATCCTTTGCACTTCATGCCTATCGGACCTCAGTTCGCACTTCCACAGGTGCTACCCCATTCTCCCTGGTCTATGGGATGGAAGCTATATTACCTATCGAAGTCGAGATCCCTTCTCTTAGAGTATTGATGGAAACCAAACTTGAAGAGGCTGAATGGGTCAAGAACAGATATGACTAGCTCAACCTCATCAAGGAAAAATACATGAAAGCCATCTGCCATGGCCAAATGTATCAAAGATGCATGATCCGAGCCCACGACAAAAAGATGCACCCATGACAATTTCACCTAGGCAAATTGGTATTGAAGAAGATCCTTCCAATTCACAAAGAAGCATAGGGTAAGTGGACCCCTAATTGGGAAAGACCATATGTCATGAAGCAAGCCTTTTCCGGAGGGGCCTTAATCTTGTCAGAAATGGACGGCAATGCCTTGCCCAACCTAGTCAACTCAGATTCCATCAAGAAATATTACAAGTAGAGGGCGAAAACCTAAAAAGGCATCCTTCAAAAAAAGAAAAAAAACAACAAAAAAATAAAAAAATAAAAAAATAAAACAAAAAATAAAAACAAAAAAAATAGAAAATGAAAAGGGGTCTAGATGAAAATCCATAAAGGGCATCTAGGCAACCAACCCGACTACAGTTGAAAACCTACAGGGGCAACTTAAGAAGATCAATTTTGATGGGGCATAAACTGCGAACACCTATAAGACAATGCAAAGCAATCTTAGGGATTTTTCAAGATCAGCTTATACTAGTCATATTTATTGTTCGAGAAATATCTTGAAAAACACCTAAACAACATCCATGTCGTGATCGTCAGAGGCATCTTTCGCCCAAAAGATCATACTTTTTACCACTGAATCACTTGTTTGTCAAATAGTATACCAAGTTGTGTCTCTTAGTTGTCATGAATAAATATTACCTTGTTTCTTTTAACCCTTGTACAATTCACATTGCACTTGTCATTTAATTGATAATATTTAATAATCAACTAAAATATGCATCAAGACATTTCGATATTACATTTAAAGGAAAAGAAAAGCACAGGGAACTCTGCTCACACCCTGATCATCAAAACCATGCACTTTTTACACCTAAACACCTGTTCGACATGACCATACACCAAACCATTTCTTGCTTTCACAAGCCACATATCAAGAAAAACCATTTTAAGCTAACCAAAAATCGACCCATGCTTTCACAAGTCAGCGGCACCTTTTCGAAGCCCATAAGTCAGTTGCACCTTTTTCAAAGCCCACATGTCAGTAGCACCTTTTCGAAGCCCACAAGCCAGTGGCACTTTTTTGAGCCCATAAGTCAGTGGCAGCTTTTCGAAGCCCACAAGTCAGTAGCACCCTTTTCCAAGCCCATAAGTTAGGGGCACCTTTGCAAAACCTACAAATCAATGATACCCTTTTCAAAGCCCATAAGTCAGAGGCACCCTTTTCAAAGGCCATAAACTAGAGCCACCCTTTTCAAAGCCCATAAGTCAAAGGCACCTTTTCCTAGCCAACAAGTCAGTGGCACCTTTTTCAAAGCCAATAAGTTAGTGGCACCCTTTTCAAAGCTAATAGTTAGTGGCACCTTTTCAAAGCCCACAAGTCAATGGCACCATCTCAAAGCCCACAAGTCAATGGCACCCCTTGAAGCCCACAAGTCAGGGGCACTTTTTGAAAGCTAACAAGTTAGGGGCATCCGTTCAAAGTCTATAAGTCAGTGGCACCCTTTTCGAAGCCCACAAGTTAGTAGCACCTTTTCAAAGCCCATAAGTTGTGGCACCCTTTTTAAAGCCCATAAGTCAGTGGCACCCCTTTCGAAGCCCATAAGTTAGTGGCTCTTTTTTAATGCCCACAAGTCAATGGCACATTTTCGAAGGCCACAAGTCAGTGGCACCTTTTCAAAGCCAATAAGTCAGTGGAACCTTTTCGAAACACATAAGTCAGTGGCACCTTTTCGAAACACAAAGTCAGTGGTAGCCTTTTCGAAGCACACAAGTTAGTGGCAGCCTTTTCGAAGTCCATAAGTTAGTCGCACTTTTTCAAAGCCCACAAGTCAGGGGTACCTTTTCAAAACCCATAAGTCAGCGGCATCTTTTTCAAAGCCTACAAATCAGTGGCAACCTTTTCAAAGCCCACATATCAATGGCACCCTTTTCAAAGCCCATATGTCAGTGGCACTTTTTTAAAGCCCACATGTCAGTGGCACTCTTTTCAAAGCCCACAAAGTCAGTGAAACCTTTTTGAAGCCCACAAGTCAGTGGCCCTTTTTCAAAGCCCACAAGTTCAAGGCACCTTTTCAAAGCCTACAAGTCGGTCGCACCTTTTCAAAGCCCATAAGTCAGTGGCACCTTTTTAAAGCACACAAGTTAGTGGCACCCTTTTTTAAAGCCCACAAGTTAGGGGCACCTTTTCAAAGCCCACAAGTTAGGGGCACCTCTTCCAAGCCCATAAGTTCATGGTAGCCTTTTCAAAGCACACAAGTTAATGGCACCCCTTTCAAAGTCCATAAGTTAGTTACACCTTTTCCAAGCTAACAAGTTAGTGGCACCCTTTTCAAAGCCCATAAGCCAGTGGCAACTTTTCAAAGCTCACAAGTTAGTGGCACCCTTTTCAAAACCCACAAGTCAGTTGCAATATTTTCAAAGCCTACTAGTCAGTGGCACCCTTTTCAAAGTCTATAAGTCAGTTGCACCCCTTCAAAGCCCACAAGTCAGTGGCACTATTTCAAAGCCCATAAAACCTACAAGTTAGTGGCACCCTTTTCAAAGCCCATAATCAGGGGCACTTTTTCAAAGCCCATAAGTTAAGGGCACCCTTTTTGAAGCCTATAAGTCAATGGCACTCTTTTCGAAGCTCACAAGTCAGTGGCACCCTTTTCGAAGCTCACAAGTCAGTGGTACCTTTTGAAAGCCCATAAGTCAATGGCACCCTTTTCAAAGCCCACAAGTCAGGGGCACCCTTTTTAAAGCTCACAAGTCAATGGCACCTTTTCGAAGCCAAAAGTTAGTGGCACCCTTTTCAAAGCCTAAAAGTCAGTGGCACCTATTTTAAAGCCTACAAGTCAATGGCACCTTTTCGAAGCCCACAAGTCAGTAGCACCTTTTTGATGCCCAGAAGTCAGTGGTACCTTTTTGAAATCCATAAGTCAGTGGCACCTTTTACGAAGCCCACAAGTCAGTGGCACCACAAGTCAGCGGCACCACAAGTTAGTAGCACCTTTTCGAAGCCCATAAGTCAGTGGCATTTTTTTGAGCCCATAAGTCAGTGGCACCTTTTCGAAGCCCACAAGCCAGTAGCACCCTTTTCCAAGCCCACAAGTTAGGGGCACCTTTTCAAAGCCCACAAGTCAATGGCACCATTTTCAAAGCCCACAAGTCAGAGGCACTCTTTTCAAAGCCCATAAGTTAAAGGCAACTTTTTTAAGCCAATAAGTCAGTGGCACCCTTTTTAAAGCCAATAAATCAGTGGTAACCTTTTCAAAGCCCACAAGTCAGTGGCACAAGTTAGTGGCACCCTTTTCGAAGCCCACAAGTTACTGGCACCTTTTCGAATCCCACAAGTAAGTGGCACCATTTTAAAACCCACAAGTCAGTGGCACCCCTTGAAGCCCATAAGTTAGGGGCACCTATTCAAAGTCCACAAGTCAGTGGCACCCTTTTCGAAGCCCACAAGTCAATAGCACCTTTTTAAAGCCCATAAGTCAGTGGCACCCTTTTCAAAGCCCATAAGTCAGTGGCACCCCTTTAGAAGCACACAAGTTAGTAGAACCTTTTCGATGCCCATAAGGTAGTGGCACCTTTTTGAAGGCCACAAGTTAATGGTACTTTTCAAAGGCCACAAGTCAATGGCATCTTTTCAAAGCCCACAAGTCAGTGGCACCTTTTCGAAACACAAAGTCAGTGGCACCTTTTTCAAAGCACA
This sequence comes from Adansonia madagascariensis, assembly GCA_038381835.1. Lineage (NCBI taxonomy): Eukaryota > Viridiplantae > Streptophyta > Magnoliopsida > Malvales > Malvaceae > Adansonia > Adansonia madagascariensis. The sequence continues at coordinate 24,426 of JBBYHL010437026.1, forward strand.
CAAGTTAGTGGCACCCTTTTTGAAGTCCATAAGTCAGCCGCACATTTTTAAAGCCCACAAGTTAGGGGTACCTTTTCCAAAACCCATAAGTCAGCGGCATTTTTTTTAATGCCCATAAGTTAGTGGCTCCCTTTTCAAAGCCCATAAAGTCAGTGAAATCTTTTTAAAGCCCACAAGCCAGTGGCCCTTTTTTGAAGCTCACAAGTCAGTGGCACTTTTTCAAAGCCTACAAGTCAGTGGTACCTTTTTGAAGCCCACAAGTCAATGGCATCATTTTCAAAGCCCACAAGTTCGTGGCACTTTTTCAAAGCCCAGAAGTCAGTGGTACCCTTTTTAAAGCCTACAAGTCGGTCGCACCTTTTCAAAGCCCACAAGTCAATGGCACCTTTTCAAAGCACACAAGTCAGTGGCACCCTTTTTTAAGCCTACAAGTTAGGGGCACCTTTTCAAAGCCTATAAGTCAGTGGCACCATTTTCAAAGCCCACAACTCAGTGGCACCTTTTCCAAGGCAACAAGTCAATGGCATATTTTTTAAAGCCCAAAAGTCAGTGGCACCATTTTGAAGCCCTTAGGTTAGTGGCACCCTTTTTAAAGCCCATAAGTTAGGGGCATCTTTTCTAAGCCCATAAGTCAGTGGCAGCCTTTTCAAAGCACACAAGTAAGTGGCACCATTTTCAAAGTCCATAAGTCAGTTGCACCTTTTCCAAGCCAACAAGTTAGTGGCACCCTTTTCAAAGCCCATAAGCTAGTGGCACCTTTCAAAGCTCACAAGTTAGTGGCACCTTTTTTGAAGCCCACTAGTAGTGGCACCTTCTTCAAAACCCATAAGTCAGTTGCAACCTTTTCGAAGCCTACTAGTTAGTGGCAGCCTTGTCAAAGCCCATAAGTCAGTTGCACCCTTTCGAAGCCCACAAGTTAGTGGCACTATTTTGAAGCCCATAAAAGCCCACAAGTCAATGGCACCTTTTTTAAAGCCCATAAGTCAAAGGGCACTTTTTCAAAGCCCATAAGTTAGGGGCACCCTTTTCAAAGCCCACAAGTCAGTGGCACCCTTTTTGAAGCTCACAAGTCAGTAGCACCCTTTTCAAAGCCCATAAGTTAGTGGCACCTTCTAAAAGCCCACAAATCAATGGCAACCTTTTTAAAGCCCATAAGTCAGTGGCACCTTTTCAAAGCCGACAAGTCAGTGGCACCTTTTCGAAGCGTGTAAGTCAGTGGCACCCTTTTCAAAGCCTATAAGTTAGTGGCACCCTTTTTAAAGCCCACAAGTCAGTGGCACCTTTTTTAAGCCCACAAGTCATGGCATTTTTTCGATGCCCATAAGTCAGTGGCACCTTTTTGAAGCCCATAAGTCAGTGGCACCCTTTACGAAGCCCACAAGTTAGTGGCACTTTTTTGAAGCCTACAAGTCAGCCCATAAATTAGTTGCACCTTATTCAAAGCCCACAAGTTAGTAGCACCTTTTCGGAGTCCATAAGTCAGTGGCACCTTTTTGAGCCCATAAGTTAGTGGCAACTTTTCAAAGTCCACAAGTCAGTAGCACCCTTTTTCAAGCCCACAAGTTAGGGGCACCTTTTCAAAGCCCACAAGTCAATGACAACATTTTCAAAGCCCACAAGTCAGAGGCACCCCTTTTCAAAGCCCATAAGTCAAAGGCACATTTTCTAAGCCAACAAGTTAGTGGCACCCTTTTTAAAGCCAATAAATTAGTGGCACCTTTTTTGAAGCCCATAAGTCAGTGGCACCCTTTTCAAAACCCATAAAGATAGTGGCACCTTTTCGAAGCCCATAAGGCAGTGGCATCTTGTTAAAGCTCATAAGTGAGTGGCAACTTTTTGAAGCCCATAAGTTTGTGGCACCTTTTCAAAGCCCACAAGTTAATGGCACCCTTTTCAAAGCTCATAAGTTGGTGGCACCTTTTTGAAGCCCATAAGTCATTGACGCCTTTTTGAAGCCCATAAGTCAGTGGCATCTTTTTAAAGCCTATAAGTCAGTGGCACCCTTTTCAAAGCCCACAAATCAGGGGCACCCTTTTCGAAGCCCATAAGTCAGTGGCACCTTTTTGAAGCACACTAGTCCGTGGCAGCTTTTTCGAAGCCCACAAGTTAGTGGCACCTTTTCAAAGCCTATAAGTCAGTGGCACCTTTTTTAAGCACACTAGTCAGTGGCACCTTTTTTGAAGCCCACAAGTCAGTGGCACCTTTTCAAAGCCTATAAGTCGGCACCTTTTCAAAGCCCATAAGCCAGCGGTAGCTTTTTAAAGCATATAAGTTTGTGGCACCTTTTTGAAGCACATAATTCAGTGGCACCTTTTTCGAAGTCCATAAGTCAGTGGCACCTTTTCAAAACCCACTAGTCAGTGGCATCTTTTTCAAAGCCCACAAGTTAGTGGCACCTTTTCGAAGCACATAAGTCAGTGGCACCTTTTTAAAACTCACAGGTCAATGGCGCCTTTTCGAAGCCTACAAGTTCGTGGCACCTTTTCGAAGCCCATAAGTCAGTGGCACCCTTTTCAAAGCCTACAAGTTGGTGGGACCTTTATGAAGCCCATAAGTCAGTGGCATCTTTTCGAAGCCCATGAGTCAATGGCACCCTTTTTTAAAGTGCATAAGTTAGGGGCACCATTTTAAAGCCCATAAGTTAGTGGCACCCTTTTCAAAGCTCATAAATCAGTGGCACATTTTTCAAGCCAATAAGTCAGTGGCACTCTTTTTAAAGCCCATAAGTCAGTGGCACCTTTTCAAAGCCCATAAGTTAGTGGCACCCTTTTGTAGGCCCACTAGTCAGTGGCACCCTTTTTAAAGCCCATAAGTCAATAACACCTTTTCAAAACCCATAAGTCAGTGGCACCATTTTCAAAGCCATAAGTGAGTGGCACCATTTTAAAGCACACAAGTCAGTAGCACCCCTTTAAGCTCATAAGTTAGTGGCACTGTTTTTAAAGCCCATAAGTTAGCGACACTTTTTTATAGCCTATAAGTCTGGGGCATCCTTTTAAAGCCCATAAGTCAGTGGCACCTTTTCAAAGCCCATAAGTCCATGGCACCCTTTTCGAAGCCCACAAGTCAGTGGCACCCTTTTTAAAGCTCACAAGTTAATGGCACCTTTTCAAAGCCAAAAGTTAGTGGCACCCTTTTCAAAGCCCAAAAGTCAGTGGCACCTTTTTTAAAGCCCACAAGTCAAAGGCAGCTTTTTGAAGCCCACAAGTCAGTAGCACTTTTTCAATGCCTACAAGTCAGTGGTACCTTTTCGAAGTCCATAAGTCAGTGGCACCTTTTATGAAGCCCACAAGTCAGCAGCACCACAAGTTGGCCCATAAGTCGGCCTACAAGTTAGTAGCACCTTTTCGAAGCCTATAAGTCAGTGGCACTTTTTTGAGCCCATAAGTCAGTGGCACTTTTTCGAAGCCCATAAGCCAGTAGCACCCTTTTCCAAGGCCACAAGTTAGGGGCACCTTTTCAAAGCCCACAAGTCAATGGCACCATTTTCAAAGCCCACAAGTCAGAAGCGCTCTTTTCAAAGCCCATAAGTCAAAGGCAACTTTTCTAAGCCAATAAGTCAGTGGCACCCTTTTTAAAGCCAATAAATCAGTGGTAACCTTTTCAAAGCCCACAAGTCAGTGGCACAAGTTAGTGGCACCCTTTTTGAAGTCCATAAGTTAGTGGCACCTTTTCATAGCCCACAAGTAAATGGCACCATTTCAAAACCCACAAGTTAGTGGCACCACTTGAAGCCTATAAGTTAGGGGCACTTTTTTAAAGCCCATAAGTCAGGGGCACCCATTCAAAGTCCACAAGTCAGAGGCACCCTTTTCGAAGCCCACAAGTTAGTAGCACCTTTTTAAAGCCCATAAGTCAGTGGCACCCTTTTCAAATTCCATAAGTTAGTGGCACCCTTTTTGAAGCCCACAAGTTAGTGGCACCTTTTCGATGCCCATAAGGTAGTGGCACCTTTTCGAAGGCCACAAGTTAGTGGCACTTTTTCAAAGGCCACAAGTCAGTGGCATCTTTTCAAAGCCCACAAGTCAGTGGCACCTTTTCGAAACACATAAGTCAGTGGTACTTTTTCGAAACACAAAGTCAGTGGCACCCTTTTCAAAGCACACAAGTTAATGGCACCTTTTTTGAAGTCCACAAGTCAGTCGCATATTTTTAAAGCCCACAAGTCAAGGGCACCTTTTCCAAAACCCATAAGTCAGCAGCATTTTTTTTAATGCCCACAAGTCAGTGGCTCCCTTTTCAAAGCCTACAAAGTCAATGAAATCTTTTCAAAGCCCACAAGCTAGTGGCCCTTTTTCGAAGCTCACAAGTCAGTGGCACCTTTTTGAAGCCCATAAGTCAATGGCATCCTTTTCAAAGCCCACAAGTTTGTGGCACTTTTTTAAAGCCCAGAAGTCAGTGGTACCCTTTTTAAAGCCTACAAGTTGGTCGCACCTTTTCAAAGCCCACAAGTTAGTGGCACTTTTTCAAAGCACACAAGTCAGTGGCACCCTTTTTTAAGCCCACAAGTTAGGGGCACCTTTTCAAAGCCCATAAGTTAGTGGCACCATTTTCAAAGCCCACAAGTCAGTGGCACCTTTTCCAAGCCAACAAGTCAGTGGCACATTTTTTGAAGCCCAAAAGTCAGTGGCACCTTTTTAAAGCCCTTAGGTTAGTGGCACCCTTTTCAAAGCCCATAAGTTAGGGGCATCTCTTCTAAGCCCATAAGTCAGTGGTAGCCTTTTTAAAGCACACAAGTAAGTGGCACTTTTTTCAAGGTCCATAAGTTAGTTGCACCTTTTCCAAGCTAACAAGTTAGTAGCACCTTTTTCAAAGCCCATAAGCTAGTGGCACCTTTTCAAAGCTCACAAGTTAGTGGCACCTTTTTTGAAGCCTACTAGTAGTGGCACCTTCTTCAAAACCTACAAGTCAGTTGCAACCTTTTCAAAGCCCACTAGTTGTGGCACCCTTGTCAAAGACCATAAGTCAATTGCACCCTTTCAAAGCCCACATGTCAGTGGCACCATTTTAAAGCCCACAAAAGCCCATAAGTCAATGGCACCTTTTTTAAAGCCCACAAGTTAGGGGGCACTTTTTCAAAGCCCATAAGTTAGGGGCACTCTTTTTAAAGCTTATAAGTCAGTGGCACCTTTTCAAAGCCCATAAGTTAGTGGCACCTTTTCGAAGTGCATAAGTCAGTGGCACCCTTTTCAAAGCCTATAAGTTGTGGCTCCCTTTTTAAAGCCCACAAGTCAGTTGCACTTTTTTAAGCCTATAAGTCATGGCATTTTTTTGATGCTCATAAGTCAATGGCACCTTTTTAAAGCCCATAAGTCAGTGGCACCCTTTACGAAGCCCACAGGCTAGTAGCACTTTTTCGAAGACCACTAGTCAGTGGCACCCTTTTCGAAGCCTATAAGTCAGTGGTACCTTTTTTAAGCCCACCTTTTCAAAGCCCACAAGTTAGTGATGCCTTTTTGAAGCCCATAAGTTAGTGGCACCTTTTTCAAAGCCCACAAGTCAGTGACACCTTTTTGTAGCCCACAAGTCAGTGGCACCCTTTTCAAAGCCCATGAGCCAATGGCACCTTTTCAAAGCCTATAAGTCAGTGGCACCTTTTTTGAAGCCCAAAAGTCAGTGGCACCTTTTTAAAGCCCATAAATCAATGGCACTTTCGCGAAGCCCAAAAGTCAGTGACACCCTTTTCAAAGCCCACAAATTAGTGGCACCTTTTTCGAAGCCCATAAGTTAGTGGCATATTTTCGAAGCCCATAATTCAGTGGCACCTTTTCGAAGCCCACATGTCAGTGGCACTTTTTTAAAGCCCACAAGTCAGTGGCACCTTTTCAAAGCCCACAAGTCACTGGCACCTTTTTCAATGCCCACAAGTCAGCGACACCTTTTTAAAGCCCATAAGTCAGTGACACCTCTTCAAGCCTATAAGTCGATGGCATCCTTTTCAAAGCCTAGAAGTCAGTGGCACCATTTTCAAAGCCCATAGGTGGCACTTTTGAAACCTTTTCAAAGCCCACAAGTCAGTGGCACCTTTTTAAACCTACAAGTCAATGGCATATTTTCAAAGCCCATAAGTCAATGGCACCTTTTCAAAGCCCATGCAAGCTAGTGGCACCCACGTCTAAGTCAAAGCCCACACAAGCTAGTGGCACTCAAGTCTAAGTCAAAGCATGTACAAGCTGACAGTGCTCAAGTCAAAGCCCACACAAGTTAGTGGCACTTAAGTTTGGGTTAAAGCCCATACAAGCTGGTGGCACTTAAGTCTCAGTCAAAGCCTGCATAAGTTTACGACACTCGAATCAAAGTCCACATGAGCTAGTGGCACCCAAGTATAAGTCAAAGCTTGCATAAACTGGCGGCACTTAAATTAAAGCCCACATAAGCTGGTGGCCCCCAAATTTAAGTCAAAGTCCACATAATTCGGTGGCATCCATATCAAAATCCACATTACTTTACACCTGCCTAAGGGGAAACCTTAGAAAACCTAACACCCTAGTAGGGAGGGCAAACCCTCCAAAATTCACTTAAACCTCTATCAGGATCACTGTAAATATACTACATTTATCACAGCAAAATATTAATTACAACTTTTTTTTTGTAAGTGTTATAGGGAGTGTCATTCCACATCAGACAAAATAATGTCTATTTGTCTTAACCCTATTCCTGATTCTTAGCAATGGTCAACGAAGGGCAACTGTAGACACCTTATTTTGTTCGGGCTAATTTTTAACAATCTGGGACATGGATGTGAGAAAGGGTGATGTGTCGCTCAGCGAAAAAGTTTTTTTTTTAAGGAGGTCAAGAAGGCCTATGGATCATATCAAAGATAAATGCAAAGATAGGGCATCAAAGGATGCAGTTCAAGGTATCCAAGGACAAAAGATATGAGAAAACTCATAATTTTGCTTGAATGTATCGATACATGGTTCTCATGTATTGATATAAAGCTCTAATGATACAACATGTAAATGTATTGATACGTGAGCTTATGTATCGATACTAGGCCATGCTAAGACCAAAACATGCATTATGTAAAGAAATTTATCGATGTATAGCAACATGTATCGATATAATGGTTCATAGTATCGATATAATGATCATTGTATTCATACAATGTTCATTGCATCATACACTCAAGGTTTTTGGACCAAATGTATCGATACATTTTGCAATGTATTGATACATGCAGGCCATTTTCCACGATCAAGAATTTTTGACTCATCCTTCATTGATCCAAAACTCGATTTTAACTCGTTTCTTTGCATCAAAAAAGATCAAAACCCATATCAGACTATGAATTTAGACTTTTAAATTAATCAAAACATATTTGAAGTCTAAATTAGATCAAAAAGGTCAATGTCACATGATCACCCTACTTCTTCCTAGTCTGTTAACCAAGATCACCATCAGCCACCATATTTGCTGGAAAATCATTTTAGCATTTAAACTAGCCACCCTATGTCCATCACATTGGTAGCAAATTGCTCCCCACAGTCACTCTATAGCCATCACGCTGACATCATTTTGTCCCCTTTGAGAAATGACTAAAAACACCTTTAATTTGGCTCTAAAATGCTAGTATAAATAGCTACTTATATCTCAGCTGAGGAACTTCGAGATTCTAGCTCATATTTATCTTCCAAAACACATCCACACATCAAGAAAAACCAAATCCTGTAGCTCTCAACCACTACATATTCTAAAAGTCACCCTCATCCATACCAGAACCAAAACATCATTGTTTCTCTCTTTTTTTTGCTTATTAACAATAAGAAAAAGAGGAAAATTCAAGCCATCTCTGTTGGTCCAACTATTTGGCCAAAAATTAAAGTTTTGTTAGAATAAATTCTTACTTTATCACTTTTATTTTCTATTTTTTTAGCATTTTCATCATTTGAGTGAGCTGTCCATGTTTCCATCACCCTTTTAGGATTCTTATGCATTATTGTGGCTTTTGGTTGTGGTAGTTTAGGATTTGGATGCCTTAATGCCCTTTTGATGTGCAAAATGCCTCATTTCATCTTCATTATTTTGATAGCTCTTGCTCATGCATTTTATGCCATATCCATGCATCTTGTTATGATTAATCCATTTATGAATCCTTAGCCTAACATATTTCAAGCATGTTTATATGTTGCTTGCATTTTGTCATGAATCATTGTCATTTTCAGCATGCTTCACTCTATGAGATTTGTGCATAACACTTTCTTTATCAAGACCATTGGTAAAGTTTGCATCCCTATTTATGTTTTGCGCCACCCTCTTGTATGTTCATTGTCTTTTCCTTATCTAACGCATGTTTAATGGCTATCAAAAATTAATTTTCAAAACCTCTCTAAGCTAAGCATGTTAACCTCAACCAATGAGGATTAGCATGAACTTAGTATTTTTTTTAAAGTTAGCAAAATATCTTAGGGAACATTAAGTTTTCCAAATCTGGAATCTTGGTTAAACGAGCTTATATCTTCTGATTTTGCAATGAAAATGGCCTTACACTTGTTCTCAAAATGTTTATGCCTTGTTTTTTAGTCAAAACCTTAAGCGGTCTGATCAACAGGCTATTTCATCATCCCAAAATACTTTAGGGCTATGCAAATGAGTTCGCGATGCTCATGCCACTCTTTCCCTTCAATCATGGATGTTTAAATGTTAATGACTCGAGTTTTGTCCCGTAAACATAGAGAAAATAAGATATATCCTTTGCTTTGCTTTGTCCCCTATTGGCAGTATCACTGTTACAAATTAAAAAATAACTTTAAAATCCCATATGATTTTTAATGAATTTTATAATATTTTTCTTTAAAAGTGTGTCAAAATATCTTTAAAACAAGTTCTTGTTCATCCCTGGATTAGTCTGGATGAAAAAGTTATGATTTTTCAAACCTAGATTGTCCAAAATCCCTAGAGTGAACAAACTGCATTATGGTTGGGCCTTTTAGGCCCACTAAATGATTTTTCCAAATCCATTCAGTATTTTTCCTAAAAAGGTCATGAAATTTCCTTTCCAAAAATGTATTATTTGTAATTTTTTGATGGCCAATGAGTCCAAAAAAGATTTTTTAAATTTTAACATACCTTGTCCCTCGTATGCTCTGCCAGCAGCAAAATTAATCTGAACTTGAAAATTTATTCCTCGAAAAGTGACTCTTTGGGACATTGAGAATATTTTTTAGATTGACCATCGTTGATTTACCTTTCTAAAGGTATCTTGTCCACCCTCTAAAGCCTTCAAACCAATTTAGAATAAATTCAAAAAGTGGGATCGTGTGGTGTTGTCCCCTGTTTTTGGTCATGGTCAAAATTAAGTTGTTTCCTTGAATTTTATCTTAAGACATTCATATGTCTCAGTATCACCCTGATCAAACTCAAGAACATGCTTTGACCTCCCACAAGCTCGTATCAAGGCACAAATCTATATTTTTTACATTTTTACCATCCTCATTCATAATAATTTTTTTTACCAAAAATTGTCAAAATGCTCACTCATTTTTTGAATCACGAAGTTTTGCTAATGTAAGTTTTCCAACTTGACTTCTTTAAAGAGTGTTAGATATGTCACTTTTAGGGATACTTCAACCCTGACCTTTCGAAGGGACACTCCAACCCTGCTTTTTAAAATTGTCAAGATTTAAAAATCTTCTTTTGCTAAAATTATTTATTATCTATGAGGATACTCCAACCCTGACCTTCCGAAGGGATACTCTAACCTTATTTTTCAAAATTGACAAGACTTAAAAATCTTTCTTTGTCAAAATTATTTGTCATCCATGAGGATACTCTAACCCTATCTTTCTGAGGGGATACTCCAACCTTGTCTTTCAACTACAATTAAATTTTTCTCTTTCTTAAATTTCCATGAATGTGTTAAACAAACCTCGTTCAATCAAAGAACTTGGATGTATCTCAAAAATTATCGATTTGGTTATTCCTAGATAATCAATGCCAATTACAAGATAAATTCCAATAGTCCATCCCTTTTCTTTATCATTGTATTGACTGATCCATGTTATGTTACTCCATTTATTGTCTTACTAATGTGATTTCTTTGTGATGAATATTTACATCATGTTTTCCAATCATTTCAAATAAAATTAAAGGTAATGTTTCGTATGGATATCTCTCTAGTACCCAAGGGGGACATTCCGTTTTTCAAAGTAAAATCCAAAGGTTAGTTTTATTAAAAATCTCCATATTCCCCATTTTTTTGGGGCATATATGAGATTAAATCTTTTTATCAAAACCTGGATTTGTATTTCTATAAAATTCATACATTAAAAGGGGGTTATATCATAATAGTGACAAGTTAAGATCGAAAGAATCAAAATCGAGATAAGACATAGCTAGTAAGGTATTGATTTTGGGTGTCAAAAAGAGGTTCATGTCTCATCATATGTAACCAACTCCCTAACCCAAATGGTGAATCTTTGTACTAAGTAGACCACAGAATCGATGTTTTGAGTTTCGTAACTCAAGACATAGGTTTTAATAGGCATCCGATCATGCCTAGCCCAAAATGATTGGTGGCAACCCCAAGCGTTGGCCATTTCATGATGGTCATCCGAGACCAATAAGATGAACGATTCATCTTATTGTCCCCTTCACTATATCATAAGTCAAGAATATGTACTTTCTCATTCTCATCACATCATAAAGGAAAAGTCTAGGTCAATAAGACATTTCTAAGCTAGAAAAATATTTTAAGTTGTATGCACCCATAGATCCGGGAGGATCCATCCTCAAGCATGTTGCGACAACCTTGCTAAAAAAAATTTGGCAAGGCTATGACCTTGCCTAATGTTGGCCCCCCCAAATTGAAAGGGAAGCCAATGGATGCTAGGGGCGAGTTTTTAACATGAATAAAGAAAAGCACATTTCGGGAATTAATCTTAAAATAGGTTATAATGGGAATAAAAAAATTATGATTATATATATAAGCCAAAGAAAGAATCTGCAATGGTAATTTCTTGAGGATATTATGTGCAATTGTATAAAATAATGATAATTATTTTATATACTAATAGTAAAATAAAAAAATTTCACAGGGGGATTAATAGAATGAGATATGTGTCATTTCATTAACCTTGTGAATTTTTTTATTTCATCATTGATGTATGAGATAACTATTTAAAATATAAACCCTTTCTTTTTTTAATATTTGTAATAGATAACCAAGTCTAACTAGCCAGTTGTCTTATTTAGTTAAAACTAAAATATGAATAATTATATGGTTAATACCATAAATAGCTCTTAAAATTTATCAAATTTATTAATGTGATATTTATTTTAAAAATATCGATTTTAGTATTTATATTATCAAATCGTTTATTATTATGGTATCAAATTTTAATGCCATTAAATATAAGGCATTAATCAACCAGGTAATGAGACATGGAAGTGCCTGATATATGAAAATTATTGTATGAATTTTTGTAACAAAAAATTAAAAAAAATTATATTAAAATATAAATATTTAAAATTATATTCTTAAAATATATTCAAAATATAAAAAATTTAATTATTTTTTAAAATTAATATATGATTTTTTAAAAAATTAAAAATTTATTTAAAAACTTAAAAAGTAAATATTGAACTAAAACTGCTCATTTGGTCTTTTTCTTTTTGGACCATTCATCTCTCGGCCTTCATCTTCGCGTGAAGCCTGAACCTACACCAAGGGCAGTGATAGCTACTTGGGTTCAATGCCTAAATTCTTGACAAAACCCAAGCTAATCCCTAAGTCGCGGTGAAGTCACATGAAACCAGAGGGGACTCTTAATCATATAAAATGAATTTGCAATTCAAGGATGAAATTAATTTGGATTTTGAAGATTAAACTCAAATTTGAAAAAGACAATGGATTTGCTCCAAGAGTGAAACTATAAACACAATAGCAGAAAGAAAACTTAAATTCTAAGAAGAATTCTTTTGAGGTAAAATTTTAGTGAAAACCTACTTAGAGTTTTAGAGAGGAAGCAGTAATAACATAAAGAAAAGATCATTAACATACAAAGAAAAAGCAAAAATTAGCAAGCAAACAAGAACCCTTCCACTTTCCCTTAGTTCCACCATAAAAATCTATTCCTTTTATTTCCAATCTCAGTCCTCTACCAATTCCCCGGCAATAGCTCTGCCTCTGTGCTACTCTTTTATGCTTTAGAGTAAGTGCCAGACTGGTGGACCTATTAAGAAACGTTCATCCTCAACAACAGGGAATAAGAAAAAGATAAAGCAAAAAAGCAAGGATGTTGATGATGATTTGAAGGTGCTCAGTTTGAAGGATGTTAAAATTATGGATTAGGTTGATGAGTTCTAAGTTGGTAAATTGGGGATTAGGTCGACAGTTTTTTTTTCTTTTGCTAATTAGATTTTTATCAAATTAAAATTCTTTTGAAATTCATTTTTTTCCTATAAATAAAAAAAATAAAGTGGTATTTTTTAGTGTAATGTGTTAAATTTTATTTGGGTATAACTCTAGCAATTTTAAAACTTTAATGGAGTTAATGTTAGGTGTCCCAATATGCCCGAGAAATTCTTGTGGAGCAAGAAGTGCACGTAACTTAAATAGAAGAGAAATAATAAAATTCTCACTGTAGAAGTGTTCCTATTGACTAAGACACTTCCTTTCTAACATGAAGGGAAATTTGGGACAAATCGCTTGTCTAATTGATTTCAGGTGACCACCATAAAATGACCAACAGTTGAAGTCACCATCAATCATTTGGGCTAAGCATGATTGGATGCTTATTAAAGCCGATAATCCAAGTTACTAGACTTAAGACATCGATTCCAAGGTTTACATGGCCTACAGATTCATCAGTTGGGTTTGGGAGTTGGTTACATGTGGGAAGATACTAATATCCCTGCAATGCCTGAAATTGGTGTCTTCTAGGTTTGTCTTACAATGATTTTGGTTTCCTAGGTTTTAACTTATCATTATTTGGATATGATTCCCTTTTATGTGTGAATTTGTATAACGTGGTAAATTCAAGTTGTCACAAAAAATTAAATATCATATGTTCCTCGAAGAGGTGGGAAGCATAAAGATTTTTGACTAAAAAATGATCTTCGGATTTAATTTTGAAAATCTAATATTCCGTATCAAGCACTACAGAGATACTGACACGAAACATAGCCTTGTGATTTTCAAAAAAAATTTGGAAATATGAATACAAAATGGACACCATGAAAAAAACATGTTAGTAAGGCATAAGAAAGATAAGCTAACATTACCTAAAAGAAATCATAGAAAAGAGGGAGGGAGAGGGTCGTTTAGAGTGTATCTCATAGTTGTCATTAGTTATATAGAAATAACCAAATTGACAATCTTTAAGACACTTTTGGATTCATAAATTAACTAAGGCATGGAAATCCAATTCGAAATTTAAACAAATTTGGAGAAGTCTGAGAGAAGGAAAATTTGATTTTGAATGGAATTTTGAAAGGCATGGTCGGATTATCCCTAAGAAAATAGGGTTTGAGTATCCCCATAAATGAAAATTTTGAAAACTTTTGGGGAGCCGAGATTAAAAGACTTAAATTGACAAAGGTTTGATAATTCACTAACAAAATGATACTTTTGATAAATTTTGACAAAATCAATGATTTTTGGTTAAAAAAGGAATTAATAAAATAAAAATGGTAAAATTTGTGAAAGTACTCATGCTTTGATTCGAGCCTAAGGGGGTGGACACATTTTTTTATTTGACAGTTGATCGAACTCATTTACAAGCATTTGAATGCCTTAAAGTAGGAATTTCAAAAAATCAATTAATTTCAATAAATGCTTAAATAAAGGACAATATCATGCTATCCTTTTTTCGATTTTATTTCAGACTATTTTAAGGTTTTAGAAGTAAGTTAAGGTACCATTGGAAAGGTGACTCGATAAGTGTTAATATAAAAATGTTTCAAAAATCCCAAAAAATCACATTCTGGGAGGAAATAATTTTTGAGCTTAGGTCTAATTCGATATTGCCAGCACATGAAGGGGAACGGGTGTAGTAGACTTTGAAAAATCATACTTGACCCATTCGAAATCATTAAATCACAAATGATTCAAGGGTAAATGAGATATAATTGGAAAGGTAATTTGATTCCCTTTAGGGGAAATATATTAGAAAATTCCAAAAAAATGGTTTAGGGTTCAAAAATGCTTTTTCATGTGGGGGACATAATGCTGCCAATGCTGAATAGGGGAATTGGTTTTCAAATTTCCTAGAGCTAGACTAGCATTGTGGACATTCGAATGTCTGTAACTAAAAGGGTTAGTGGCAGTGGCTTCACAAGCTCATTTGCATAATCCCAAAGCAGTTTGAGATGAGGAAATAGCCTGTAACCATGTCACAAGCAAAAGACACTAGATATAAGACCAAGGTATAATCAATTTTGAGTAAAATTTAGAAGGGATTATTTTAAAAATCAAAATATCTAGCCTTATTTATCTTTGAATCTAAATATGAAAAGCTTGATTTTTTTGCCCGAGATTGGAAGACCAATTGATAGAAAATATTAAGTACATATTAGTCCTTATTGGTTAAAGTTAATATGGACCTAACTTAGGGAGGTTTTGGAAAAAAATAGATTTTTGCAACAAGAACAAGACATCAAGTAGGCATTTTTAATCATGTAAAACATTACAAAATGGATCGAATGATAAGAACATGTTAGAACATCAACAATACATCATTTTTAATTAACGAAACATATTAAAAATATAAGTATGGATGATGCATGAACATACAAGAATATGTTTATTGATGCATAAAACATGATATGAGCATAGAAGAAAGTGTTTTCATGACATAAACACCTATTGGAAATTTCATGAAAGCATAAAGACATGATTTTTAGGCAAAAAAATGCGTGGATATTCCAAAATATGTTTATGAAGGCATAGAACATGATATGAGCATAAAGAAAGATGTTTTAACGACATGAATATATGTGGAAATTTCATGACAACATAAAGAGATGATTTTTATGCATGAATACATGACAAAATCACAAACCCATGAACAAGACATCAAAGAAAGTGCATGGAACCTATAAATGGTCAAGGTTGCATGAAAAGGGTCTCTAACATGATCAAAAGAGCAATAAACATAAAGAGATAAGTTGAGAAAATATACCAACAAAAGTTCTAGCAGCTTTTTTCCTAAAAGATGAGCTTTTCCCAAACAAAGATGTTGCCTTTCTAGCTTTTACTTACTTGCTCTGAGTTAGCAAAAAGAAAAGCAAGCAAAAATGGCTTAAAATGGTGTTCTGGAGGTGTGAGGAGCTACGAGATGAGAATGTTTTGATGTTGATAGTGGCTAGTTAGAATATTGAAAGAATGTAGAAATTTGAATGCCTATAAGTCCTTCTTCAGTTAAGCCAAAATTGGCCTATGTAGCCATGTGAATAATGAAGACAAAATATAAAAAGCAAAGGCATTTTGGGGCTTGAATGCATGTACCTTATATGAAGACCAGGTACCATGCTTGGCAGCCACTTAATTTCATTGGTTTGCTTAACAAAAATAATAGATCAAGGTCATTTTATGTAGCTATGCCATGAGAAAGATCAGTATTGCCCTCTAACAAATTGAATTAAGTTATGAAAATATCTTTTATCATGGCTATTTGGGCCTTAGAAATTCAATTAAACCTAATCACAAGCCTAATGTTGAGGCCTAGTATGAATTTGTATGATTTTTGGTTCCAAACATGTGGTTAAATTGAAATTTTGAACTAACGGTGCAAGAGCTAAAAATGCCAAGAACTAGGCAATTTTGCCTAGATTTATCGATACATTGTGTATTGTGTCAATACATTTGGGCAAAAACCTAAAATACATCGACACATTTCCATAATATATTGATACATTTGATCCAAAAATCAAATTTTAGCTACTACTAAGCCTTGTATCAATACATTAAGCCAATATATCAATATAAGCCCCATTTGTATTGAAATAACTTGTGAAATTTTGAATTTTGATGACATGGAGGCCTTATATTGATACATATATGTAAAAATGTGAAATTTACGCACCGTTGGCTCTTCGAACACCTTACCTTAGCCATGAATGATGAGGGACTGATCCATGCTTGTTCGAATGACCTCGATGATGCCTCGAAAGATGTCTTTTGGTGCCTTAGATGTAGGTCTAGACAAAATGGAGTGTCTACACTAGGTACTACATTAATAAATGGAAAAATACTCTAGGTACATAAATCAATATTTTAAAAGTAAACGTACTACACTGACAAATTTATTAAAGCTTAGGAGCCATTTATCACATTAACCTATAATTATATGAACTAGAAATAAACATTTTGCTTCGTAGAGGATTTTTAATTTTTTAATAAATTTTAATTAATTAATAAAAACTAATTGAATTAAATTTTATTAATAATAATTATTTATTTAAATTTTATATTTAGAATTAGTATAAATTTTAAATCGATTTACGAGTTAACTTATAGATCAATCACTTTAACACATTATTTAAAAATAAAATAAATTTATTTTTTAAAACTTTTTTCTGAAGTAGGTTAGGTATGAATCCTAAATCGACTTGTGAGTTAATATGTTGACCATTATTTTAAATAAATTATTTAGAACTAAAATAAAATAATTAATAAAATAAATTTATTTAATTTTAGCAAGTGGATATGGATTCTTAATTGATCTATGAGTCAATGTGTGAATTAACCCCTTTAAATACATCATTTAAAATTAAAATAAATTTATTTTTAAATTTTTTTCAAGTAGATCAGGTATGGATCCTAAATTGACTTGCAAGTTAACCTACAAATCAACCCATTTAAATATATCGTTTAAAAATTATATAAAAATATCAATTAATAAAATAATTTTACATGCTTGTCAGGTACCCATCCTAGACCGGCCGTCAGTCACATACGAAACAACTCTTTTAAATACATCATTAAAAAATAAAATAAAAATAAAAAACCTAAATCTAAAAAAAATTAACAAAATAATTTTTTTTAATTTTCTGAGCAAGAAGAGTACAAATTCTAAATTGGCCTGTGAATTATTATGCGGATTAACTTTTTCCAATGCATCATTTAAAAATAAAATATAAAACTTAGATGTAAAAAAATAAAAATAATTAATAAAATATATTTTTATTTTTTTTGACAAGGTCAAGTATGGATTCTAAATTAATCTTTGAGTTACCATGAAGATCAACCCTTTAAAATACATAATTATTTAAAAATAAAAAATAAAATCTAAAAATATTTAATAAAATTAATTTTTTTATTTTTTTAATTAAGCTGGTCAAGTACAAATATTAACTCTATTCATAAATTCTTATGCGGACCAACACCTTTAAAATATATCATTTTAAAATAATAAAAAGAATTAAAAATCTATATAAATGAAACAATTGCTTATTACGTGGCGAGCAGAAGAGCCACTATATGGGAGGCTGTTGCACCCATAAGGGAAATTTTTTATTTATACTAGCATGTTAACTCCGACTTTATTTGGAATATTTTGATATTTTATTAAAATATAATTTTAAACATAAAATAATAATATTAATAATTTACTATTAATTATAATATAATATTTGTCTATTGTTTTGAGAATAATTTTTTATAAATAATTCTTTAAAACCTTTTAATTTTTCTATATTTTACATATTATACTATATATGATCATTTGATGCAATGTGAATAGACACATTTATAAAATTTATATAAAACGAATTATTAATATGTTAAATCTACATAAAATAAATTATCAATGTGTCAAAAATTTTAAAATATATAATATATTAAATATAATTATGACATGAACACAACACACACGTACCAAAATATTGAAAGTTATTGAGTGATGTCAAATAAACTTAACAATTTTGAATACAATATTATTTTATGACATGAACATAATATAGAAAAAAATAAAATACAATAAACCAAAAAAATAAACACAACACGAATACATCAACGTCATAAAATCCACATAAAAAAAATTTTTAACTTGTCAAAATATATATAAATATATAATATATTGAATTTAATTATAGCATAAAATAACATGAATATGATAAAAATACACAAAATAAAAAATTAAATCAAAATATCTAAATATTATAAAAATAAATGGGTTGCCATGTTTCAATACACTATTTAATGTTTTGGGGTTACTTTAATATAATGATATAGATGTTATAGTTGTGGCAACGTGCCTTGCCTCTTTGTAAAAGAAGCAAGTGCGACTTAAAAATAATTTTTCTCAATAAGGAAATATCCTCTCGATTGGGTTCTTCCCTTTTTTATGTGATAGGGATGAGAAGGTATGAATTCTTAACTCTTGATCATGAGTGAGGATCATCGAACGAATTGCTCATCCAACTAGTCTTGGATGGCCACCATGAAGTGGCTAAAGTCTGAAGTTACCACTATTCATTTAGGCTAGACATGATCGGATGCCTATCAAAATCAATATTCCAAGTTATGAAACTTAAAACAACAATTTCGTAGTCTGCGTGGTCCAAAGATTTGACGGTTGGGTTTGGGAGTTGGTTATGCATTAGGGAAGTATCAATATCCTTACAATGCCCGAAATCAATTCCATCTAGCTATGTCTTATCTTAGTTTTGGTTTCCTCAATTTTCACTTGTCAGTGTTTTTGTATAATCCCCCTTTTCATGCATCTATTTGTATAAAATCGCACATTTGGGTTTTAAGGAAAATTTTATCTCGTATGCATGCCAAAATGGTGGAAAACATAAAAATTTTTTATGAAAATGACCTTTGGATTTATTTTTAAAATAGGATATTTCATATAAAGCATTGGAAGGATACTGACATGAAACATTGCCTTTATGATTCTTTGAAAATGATTTAGAAATGTGAATGCAAAGTGAACACCACAAAGAGAAATGTGTTAGTAAGGCAAAATAACGAGATAATATAGCACAAAATAAATCACATGAAAAAAAGAAAGAGGAGAGACAATCGAAATGTATCTCATAATTATCATCGGTTATCTAGAAATAATCAAGTTAACAACTTTTTAAATGCATTTGGATCCACTGGTTGATTAAGGCAATAAATCGAGTTTGAATTTTGAAAAGCCTAGAGAAATTTTAGGAGAGAGAAAACTTGATTTTTGATGATTTTTCAAAAGACTAGATTAATAAAAGAACTTAAATTGATGAAATTTACTATTTCTTGACCCAAAATGGCCATTTTTTGATATTTTTTGACAAAATCAATAATTTTCGATTTAGAAGATAGGAATTGATCTAAAATAGACATTGATAAAATTTAGAAAAAGTGTTTGTGCCTCAATCCAAGCCTAATGGGGTTGATGTGTATATTTTGGACTTAATGGGGATGGGCCAAACTTAGTTAAAGGCATTCGAAAGCCTTGAAGATGGATTTAAAAAAAGCCAATTAATTTTGACTAATGCTTAAAATAGGAGATAGCATCATGCTATCCCTTTTTTCAATTTTATTCCAGACAAATCCAAAGGTTCTAGGTGGCAAATTAGGTACCATTGGAAAGATAATTCGAGAAGGATTAATAATAAAATATTCCAAAAATCCTAAAAAATCACTTTCTAGTTGGCAATAATTTTTAAATTCATGACTAGTTTAACACTGGCGGCATGTTCAGGGGAAATGGCGTGATAGAATTTGAAAAATCATTTTGGACTCATTTGAAATTGTTAAATCATAAAAAGTAAGTTTCGAGAAGAAAATTTCATAAACTATTTGGAAAACATATTTAAAAAAATAAAAAATCATTTGGTTGGCCGAAATGGTCCAAACAAAATGCAAATAATTGATTTTAGGGGTTTTAGATAGCATTGGTTTGAAAGATCATAACTCCTTCACCTGGAATGATCTAAGGGTAAACATGCTACCATTGGAAAGTTAATCTAATGCCTTTTAAGGGGAAAATATTAGAAAATTTATGAAAATTGTTTAAGGTTCAAAAATGATTTTTCAAACCATGATAATAATACTGTCACATGAAATAGGGGAAATTTTTGGTTTTCTGGGTTTCCTAGAACTAGACTCGAACTACGAACATTTGAATGTCCATGACAAAATAGGGGTAAGTGACAATGGCTTCACAAGCTTATTCACGCAATCTTGATTAGTTTAGGATGATGGAACAACCCATTAACCATGTCACTATCAAGGGGCATTAAACCACATAATCAAGGCATAAACAATTTAATACAAGTAAAAAGGACATTTTATTTTGAAAATCAAAGTATTTAGCCTTAGTTAACCTTGAATCCAGACATGAAAAGCTTGATTTTCCCTAAGATTAAAGGACCAATAGATGGAAAACATTTAAGTCTATGTTAATATCCATTTATTGAAGTTAACATAGACTGAACTTGAGAGGTTTTGAAAAATAGATTTTTGACAAGCATGAAAGAAGCATTTTGACAAGCTTGTGATGAACAAAGTATGATATTCATGATAATAAACATAGGCAGCATGTTCCAATGAGTAAAAATGACATTTAGACATGAAAATGATGACAAAAATACAAAGAAATAGATAAGGAAATGCATGGAGATATATTAGCTTCATGAATGACATCAAGAATCATGCCATGGATAATGTAAACATGCTTAGACAAAAATGAAAAGCTTTCTAGAATTTTAAAATAGCATTAAAGCATGTTTTCAAGATGAATCAAGCACATAAACATAGGAAAACATGGTGAAGAGGATCATCAAAACATAAAAAATCCTAGGTCTACTACAACCAAAGCCAAAAGATGCAGTAAAATCCTAAAATAAGGTCATGGTTAACATATTAAGGCTCACTATAATGATAAAAATGTAAAAGACAAGTAAATAAATGGAGAAAAATATGAAATATGCCTAAAAGCTTAAGAACCTTATTGGTAATATTGAGCAGAAGATACTTGCCACTTATAGCTCATTTTTTTCCCTTCTTTTGCAATGGATTAGTAGAAAAAGGGTGGCTAAGAATGAGCTTGATGGTTATAATACCCAAGAAGGAGAGGTTGGAAAAGAGAAATATGAGAAATGAAGGGTTTTAGGAGGTTTTTTGGAAAGGTTGAGAGAGTGCTATGGGAATGAAATTTTTCTAAGGTTAGTGCTTAATGTAAAATGTATGCAATCTTTCTTTTGCAGAGCACATAATATATCTTATATAGGATTTAATCTCAACCATCAAAAACACAGTAAAAATAGGGTATTTAATACATTTATGGTGCATAATATGGTGTTCATTATAACAAGAAGCAATATTTCAGCATTTCATTGGTTGACGTATAGCCTTGGCAACAGTAGTAGTCCATGTATGAGCTAACATAATGAGCAAAGTCTGGCTTGCCCTTCATTAATCCACATTATAACATGAAATGCCTTTGTAACAAGCTTAATGACCATTCAAAAATGTTATGATCAAATACTTAAAGCCTACAAATAAAATCTATATGATTTTTAGGAAGTTATGTCTGAGAATGAATGATTTTTGTGGCCAAAATTATGACCAAATTCATGTTTTAATGTCATCGTGCAAAGAGGTGAAAATGGCATGAATTGGGTAAAATTTACCTGTATGTATCAGTACAAAGAGTTTTGTATCAATACTAGAACAATTTTTTCTTAGATGTATAGATACTTTGAAGATTGTATCAGTACTCCCACTTGTGTATCGATTCATTTTGGGTAAAACTCATGGGTTTAGCTACAACATAATTCTGTATTGATACAGATGCCAATAATTGATACCTTAGACCAATGTATTAATACATGGCCATCCTTTATCAATATAAACAATGGATTTTGGGACTTTGGTGATGTGAAGGCCTTGTATCGATACATAAAGGTCATGTATTAATAACTATTTATGGAAATGTGGATCTTACGCACTTTGGCTTTCTAAACATCTCATCTTAGCTGGGACTGATGGATGACTGGCCTATGCTTATCTAAATGGCCTCAATGATGCCCCAAATAGTTTTGATGCCTTGGACGGGGGTTTAGACAAAGCAAGGTGTCTATAGCTGCCCTTCTTTGGTTGTTGCTAAGTATCAAGAACAAAGAAATTACTGATAAACATCATTTTGTTTGGGGTGTGCTTGATATTACCATATGTTCCTATGATGAAAGACTAAAGTTAATATTATGTCAGGATAAAATAATATTTTAGTGGAAATTTTTATTTTTTATAATAAGGTAAAGTTTGAATTTTGGATTAAGAACCTAGATTGTTATCCTAATCCTAACCTATCTTTAGGTTTAACTTAAAAATGATAGAGGTTATTGGATGAAAGACCTATATTATGATCCTAGCCTCAAGATATCCCTAGGTTTAACTTAAAGTTCAAAGAATGCCAATTTGTTAAATCATGATTAGCAACATTAAGCTTTGAAAGAATTTCTTGATAAGTTTTTGAATGAAAGATCTAGACTATGATCCTAGCTTAACCTATCTCTAAGTTTGACTTAAAAATGACAAGATACCAATGAGTCAAATCATGACCAATAACATTAGTCTTTAAAAAGATTTCTTGATAGAGGATTTCAAACAAAATACCTAGACTAAAATTCGAGGCTTGACTTATCCCTGGGTTCAACTTAATAATGATAAGATGTCAATGCATCGAATCACGACTAATAACATTAGACTTTGGAAAGATTTCTTAAGTAAAGTTTTAAGATGAAAGACCTAGACTATGATCCTAGGCTCAACCAATCCCTAGTTTTAACTTAAAAATGACAGAATGCCAATAATCCAGATCATGATCAATAATATTGGAATTTAAAAGGATTTCTTGATAGAGGTCTTTGGATGAAAGATCTGGGTTACAATCCTAGGCTTGACATATCCTTAGGTTCAACTTAAAAACAAGAAAATGCCAACGAGCCAAATCATGGCCAAAAACATTGGATTTGGATATTAAAAGGATTTCTTAATGGTGGTTTTTGATAAAATGACAACTGACCATGCTATAACTATAAGCACCCCTAAGATTGAATTGTAACATAGGCCAATTAGCCGTATTTGACTTACCAGTGCCATTGTGCTTTAACTATTGACGTGGCTAATTAACTGGAGTTGACATATCTGGATCATTGGGCTTTGACTTTTGATGTAGGTTAACTAGCCGAATCTAACCTATCGGTATCATTGGGCTTGACTCTTTTGGCATAGGCTTTAACCTACTAACATTATTGTGCTTAATTCTTTTAACATAGGCTAATTAGTCAGAACAAGCCTACCGACATCACAGCGCTTTGACTTTTGACATGGGCTAACTAGCTATATCTGACTTAAAGTTGTTATTCAGCTTGACTTTCTTAACATCAACCAATCAACCAACTCTGACCTACCAACATCATTGGGCTTAATTTCTTAACATGGGCTAATTATCCAAAACTAGCCTATTGGCATCATTGGGCTTTGACACTCTTAACATAGGCCAATTAATCGAAACTAACCTACTGACATCATTGGGCTTTGCATTTCACATAGGCCAACTAGTCAGATCTAACCTACCGGTGTCATTGGGCTTGACTTTCTTGACATATGCCAATTAGCCAGAACTAGCTTACTGACATTATTGGCTTGAACTTTCTAGATGTGATATCTAAGAGAGATAGGGTTCTTACCTAAGTGACCCTCTAATTTACTAATTTTCAATGTCAAAGGTTCTTACCAAGAAGTTTTTTGAGTTTGACAGATTTTATTTCACACAATGCTAGCGAAATGATGCTATGTGATGATAATTTGAATGCAGGATGTCATGTGATGATGTAAATGCAACTTTCTTGACGATATGACTATGTGATCATGACATAAAGTTTAATATAAGCATGGATATTCGAAGTTGTTCTCTTGACTAAAAGAACTGACAACTATCTCTTTGATGCCACAGTTCAAAGTGCTAACTTTAATCCAAGAGAGAGAAAAATTAATTTTTGATGATTTTTAAAAAGATGAGATTAAAAATACTTATATTAATGAAAATTAACTATTTCTTAAAAGAATGACATTTTTTATATTTATTGACAAAATCAACGTTTCTTGATAAAATTGATAATTTTTTATTTAGAAGACGGGAATTGATAAAAAATAGACATTAATAAAATTTGAAAAAAGCTTTATGCCTCAATCTGGGCACGAAGAGGTTAAGTCATACATTTTGGATTCATTAGGGATGGGCCAGATGCAATTAGAGGCATTCAAAAGCCTCGAAGAAGGATTTCAAAAAAATCAATTAATTTTGACTAATAACATTGCACTATCCTCTTTCTTGATTTTATTTTGAACAAATCTGAAGGTTCTAGGGGTTTAGTGAGGTATCATTGGAAAGATAATTTAAGGAGGATTAATATAAAAATATTCCAAAAATCCCAAACAATCACATTTTAGGTGGAAATAATTTTGAAGCTTAGGACTAGTTCAAAGCGGCCATAAATGTAAGGGAGATGGTGCAATAGACTTTGAAAAATCATTCCAATTTTATTCAAAATTGTTAAATCTAGGGGTGAGCATTTGGTCGGTTCAGTCGGTTCGGTCAAAAAAATTTCAAACCAAATTAACTAACTTAACTAGAGGAACCGACCGAACTAACTGACATTTTTAACCATAACCAAATTAACCGAACTGACTAAATTTTGGTCGGTTTGGTCGGTTAGTTGGGTCAAATCGGTTTATTGGGTCTTGGGCTAATGGTTGTATATTTGGGTTGGGAATGGGTTTAATTGGGCTATTAATATATATAAATATATAATTATTAAATATTAATAATTAAAAGTTCGGTTAATTCGGTTAATAATTTTACTAACCGATAACCGACCAAATTAACCAAATAAACCGACATAAAAAACCAAAATAACCATCGAACAACTGAACTGACTTAACCAAATTTCATCGGTTAAGTCGGTTTGAACTGACTTTTGCTCACCCCTAGTTAAATCACAAATGATGCCTTTCTAGGAAGGGAATTTCATAAAATTTTGGGAAAAATATCTAAAAAATAAAAAAAATGCTAGGTCAAAATGGCCCAAACACAATGCAAATTGTTGATTATAGGGGTTCCAAATAGTGTTGGTTCAAAAAATCGCAACTCTGTCATCTGGAATGATCCAAGGGCAAATGAGCTACCATTGGAAAAGTAACTTGATGCCTTCTGAGGGAAAAATATATAAAAAATTCATGAAAAATATTTTTTTTCACAAAAAGATTTTTCAAGTCATGACTATAATGTTGCCAGCATGAAACAGGTGAAGTTTTTAGTTTTTCAAGTTTCCTTAAACTAGACTTAAACTACAGATATTCAAATGTTCGTGACAAAAAAGAGTCAACAAAGCATCAAAAATCCTAAGTCTACTGTAACCAAGGCTATAAGATACGTGAGAATCTTAAGATAAGCTCATGCTCAACATATTAAGGCTCATTACAATTATGAAAGTGTAAACATCAAGTAAATAAATGGAGAAAGGAATAGGAAATATAGCAAAAAGCTTGAATACCTAATAATGTTGAACAAAAGAGACTTTGCACTTATAGCTTATTTTTTCCCTTCTTTTGCTATGGATTAGTAAAAAAAAGGGGACAAGAATAAGCTTGACATTTATAATATCTAAGGACAGAGGTTAGAGAGGAGAAATATGAGAAATAAAATATTTTAGAAGGTTTTGGAGGGATTGAGAGAGTACTACGAGAATGAAATTTTTTCTAAAGGTGGTGGTTGAGTATAGTGTGTGTAATCTTTCTTTTGATGAACACATAATGTATCTTATATAAAATTTAATCTTAGCCATCAAAAACCAAGCAAAGGTAGGCATTTAGGACATTTTTGGAGTACAATATGGTGTCATTGTACCAAAGAGCAACCTTTATACAGTTCATTATTTAATGTACAACCTTGATAGAAGCATGAGTCCATGCATGAGCTAACATAATGAGCAAGGCCTAGCTTGCCCTTAATTAATCCATATTATAGCATGAAATGCCCTTGCAACAAGCTTAATGGCCTTTCAAAAATGTTATGATCCAATGCTTAAAGCCCAAAAATAAAATTCATATGATTTTAGGGAAGTTATGTCTGAGATTAAATGATTTTTGTGGCCAAAGTCATACCAAATTCATGTTTTAATGTCATAATGCAAAAGAGTGACAACAGCACGAACTAGGTAAATTTTGTCTGTATGTATCAATATAAAGAGTTATGTTTTGATACATAGAACAAATTTTGTCAACATGTATCAATACTTTAAAGATTGTATCAATACTATGAAGGCTATATTTATACTCCTACTTGTGTATCGATACATTTTGGCCAAAACTCGCTATTTTAGCTATGACACAACTCTGTATTGATACAAATGCCAATGTATCGATACCTTAGACAACTACATTGATACATGGTCATCCTGTATCAATACAAACAATGGATTTTGGGATTTTACTGATGTAAAGGCCTTATATTGATACATAGGGGTCATGTATCAATACCTACTCATGGAAATATGGATTTTATGAACCTTTTACTCTTCAAACACCTCACTTTAGCTAGGACTAAAGGATGACTAGCCCTTGCTTATCCAAATAGCCTCGATGATGCCTCAAAGTGACCCTTCATGCCTTGGATTAAAGCTGGGACAAAATGAGGTGTCTACAATTAATGTCATAGATTATGTTATTATAGGAGTATATATATATATATATATATAAATAAATAAGTTTGGGTTTATAATTACTAGAATGAAACTTCGTGCTTTGCTACAAAATAGTGAAATAATTTAAAATAAACATTAAAGTACAATTAAATAAAATATAATTCTAATAAATTATTTAGAATAAAAATAGGAAAGATAATTATGTTAAGCCTCTATTTATCTTTTCTATTGTATCAAGAATACACTAATCTTTTGTATTTTGGTTTATATATAAATAAATTCTAAACAATAATTCAAAATTCAAGTGAGTTTCTATCATTTTATTGTAATCAATCAAGTACTCAAACTTTTATTTCTCACTAATTAAGCTTTTTGTTGATGGAACAGTAATTGTCGATGTAAACCATTAATAATTAGTTGAGTTGGAAAAATTAACCATTATAGTTTTCATGAACAAAAGGACTTAATTGGTGAGAAATAAAAGTTTCAGTGCTTAATTGATCATAATAAAAAATAGAGGCTTACTTGATTTTTGAATTAGTTCAAGGTGTTTTGAAATTAGTGAACAGGTAGCTTGCAAGCAAAGCAACAATAAATACAGTTATAAGAGGGAAAGGCAATGGCACAAAAATAGAGAAAAGACTATTTTCTTATTCAATTCAGTGTCATTTATGATGATAATGTGGTGGCCTTTAAATAAGTATTAAACTAGGTCTGTACTAATTATACATAACCAAATTATAGCGATTGTGATCCTATAATCACAATCAAAATATTATGAGATTATGATCTTGTAATCGAAATTAGAATTTTAGGATATCCTTAGTTATGGTAAGTCTAATATTTTATAACACTCATTTTTTGGATAAACCATTATTTCTTAATTGGGCTTGACTTTATTACCTCATTAAAAACTTTTAGTTAAAAAAAAAAAACCTAATGGGACAAAAATCAATTAACAGGGAACAAGAGTATAGTGTGTACCCATATAATGCTCCCCCTCAGTTGTACCTAATGACCACATCAAAGGTCAACACTTTCGGGGTATGCCACTTTAGGGACAAATTAACCTTGCATCTTTTGTGCTAGGCTCATACCAATGCCATATCGAAGTTTCTCAATGGTTGTTGTTGGTAATGTTTTGGTAAATATGTTTAGAAGATTATTTGAGGAGATAATCTATTTCACATCAACTTTTTATTTGTATGGAAAAAACTTTAGCCAGATATGCTGGGTTTTATCTCCCTTATTATATCCACCCTTAATTGTCCTCTAAATAACCATAGGTGATCTATAATTAGTGTTATACCACAAGAATTATGTATATGAGATATAATGGATCTTAGCAAAGTGCACTCTCTCCCAACTTTATAAAGGGAAACAAATCTCAGTGTGATTAAGGATGTTACTACTAGTGCTTGTTTAGTATATCGCCAAGATATGACAGTACTATTATAACAAAATAAATAACCAATTGTGAGTGAGCTTTATAGAATCAAACTTGCATCCTGCATCAATGTATCTAATTAACCCTAAAGTAGTAAATTCTTTGGAATAGAATAAACACAAGTCCATATTTCAATAAAGATAGTGAACAATTTCTTTAATCCTATTCCAATATCTCATTGTTGGCTTAGAACTAAATCTTGCCAAAAAGATTTATCACAAAGACAATATCGATCTTGTACATTGTGCCCCATCGCATTAAGGTATGGCATTTCAAAAACAAGTAATTACTCATTTAGTTCCTTAAGGTGAAACATGTCCTTTTCGAGTTTAAGAGACCTTACTACCATGGGTGTGCTCAATATATGAGCTTTGTTCATATCAAATCTTTTAAGCAATCACTTGATGTAAGTTGACTAATAGATAACTATTCCATTTTTCTTATGTTTAAGTTTAAGACCAAGACATAATTTAATTTTTCCTAAACTTTAACTTCGACTCCCTTTTTAGATACTTGATAGTTTTATTTAACTCTTCAGATGTCCTAATCAAATTAATGTCATCAACATAAACTACCACCAAAGTAAATCCATTATTCAATTTTTTAATAAACACACATGGAAAGATAAGATCATTCTTGTATCCCTTGGGAATTTTTATATAAATATTGGAATCTAATGAACCATAAAGATAAGTCATCACTACATCAATGAGATGCATATCAAGTCTCTTTGAGACTGTTAAGCTAATCAAGAAACAAAATATGATTGTATCCATTACCATCGAATACAACTTATTGTAATCAATTCTAAGTTTATGAAAGAATTCTTAGGCTATAAGTTGGGCCTTGCACCTCAGTGCTTTGTTATTTTCATTCTTTTATAAAAATGACCCATTATATCTAATAAACTTCTCATTGTTAAGGGTTTGAGCAACAAGCCTAAAAAACTCACGCTTAGCTAAGGAAGCCAATTTAGCCATGATTACTTCCTTCTATTTAGGCCAATCTTACCTTTGACGACATTCAATCATAAATCATGGTTCATGATCATTATGCATATTATCATGAGCTATTGAGTATGCAAACATACTATCAATGATGATCTCCTTTTGATCCCAAACTCATTACAATAGGTAACAAAAAATTCATTATTCCCTAGGTTAATGATCTTAACATGGGTTGCCTTTTTAGGGCCATCATGCTTATCTAAAGTATGCTTAACTCTGGGCTTTTCAGAAGCATGCTTTTTGATAGCAAATTCCAAATTCCTCCTCTTTTATTTCTAAGGAACAGTGTCTTTTGATCCTATCCAGCATCCACACTTCTAGCTTGTGCCATCTTAATTTATTTGCATTAGTTTATCGAGGGCATCAATACTAGTTGGAGTATTCACCACTGGGATATGCGACTTCATGACCGTTTTAGCAATGCTAAATGCATAAGGAAGTTGGTTTGTAATTTTCTGCAAATGCACGATTTCCTATACTTTTTTCCACACTCAGAGGTCTTTAGGGCTACATAGAATAGATGATCTTCAAATTAGGAAATGTCCTTATTTATTTTTTGCTTTATGGCCAATGAAGCATTAGGCATCTTGATCGATGAAAACATTGTCTAATTCAAATGACAATCCATGAACTATGCAGTTAAAAGATCACCTATTATAGGCTCTAAAAACCTAATTATAGATAATGAATTGAACCCAACGTAAATCCCAATATGCTATTGAGGATCTATTTTTATCTTTTTTGGTGGTGCAACAAGCACCTACACTATACATCCAAAAGTGTAAAGGTGTGAAATATCTAGTCCATAACCTAAAACCAACTGCATGAAAGATTGTGTAGCTTCATAGAAGGGCACAATCTAATAAGTGCTACCACATGCATAACAGCATGGCCCCACACGAAAATGTTAAGCTTTTCCTTAAAAGGAGGGTAGAATGATGATTTAGATACATTTTATTAAGGATTTCACTAATCCATTTTATGCGTGTACATGTAGGATTACTTGTTATACCTTTATTCCTAGTGATGCACAATATGCATCGATGCTCTTAAAAGTGAATTCACTTGCATTGTCCATCCGATGCTTTTAAGTAGATAATCGGGGAAGTGTGCTAGGAGCTTTATTAGCTATGCAAGTAAATGTGCAAAGGCAATGTTGCATGTGGATAACAAGAAAACATCAAACCATCTGCAAGAGGCATCCACTAGAACCATAAAATATTGGAATTGTCTACTTGCAGGATGTATGGGCCTACAAATATCACCTTAGATCCTCTAAAGGAAAGTTGGTGATACCAGATCCATCTGCATAAATGAAAGTATAGTGTTAAGCTTAACTTGTGAGCATGTCTCACAAGTGTAATCCTCAGACAACAACATCTTTTTATCCTTTATTAGGTGTCCCTTAATTTTAAAAATGATTTTGCACATCAGTGTAGCTTTCAAGTGATCTAGACGATCATGCCATGGTCTAAACTCATCGGATTCACTAATCTCTAGAACATTATGGCATATGATTCATAAGCTCGTATCTGAACCCAATAGATACCCATGTTTGAAGCCTTTATCTTTTCATGGATGGTCTTCTGCCTCATTTTATGTTAAGTAACGCAGAGAGGAGTTCAATTATCTTTAACTAGTGTCTCAAAGTGATATCTATTCCTAAGGATATATCTGAAGTTAAGTAAGTTCCTTTTTTATTTTATATTTAGTAATGCATCATCAATTTATAGCATGTTGCCATTCGGTAGTATAAGTGTGGCACTATTTAAGCCATCAATGAGGTAAACAGGACTTGATATAGCATGGATACTCACCTTACATAATGTTACACTTGAAAAAAAACCCTTATCGCAAAGGATAGGATGCATTGTTCGACTGTCTAAAATACGAAGTTTATATTTTTTCTTAATTTTTCCTATTTGCCCTATTGACATTTTTTGGCATCAAACAAAACTAAACACAATTAATAAAGAATAGTAATAGTAAAGGATAAACCAATTAATATAAGATAAAACTTTTGGTTTTATTCAAGAGGAATTATCCTTAGGAATTTTTTTAATAACCCAAGGTACATTTATTCAAAACAAAAGAAAAACCCATAATAATCTAGTCTTAGCTAGATTTACATAAAGAAGAAAACCCACTAAACTGCTCATCCATTCATCAAGTGGGTCCCATACCTTGGTTTTCAATCCTATTGAGAGTTAATCCACTTTCTTAGATTTCTCCCCCTTGATCATCAATAAAGTTTAAGACTTGGAAAGTAGTGTTAGCTATAACTAGAGCTTTAGAAGAGAATGTATAAATGGCATGGCTTTCAATGCGCTTGCCCTTACTAGATTGGTATTGGTCCATAACACGTTTAGGATCATGATAGGCACGTGATCAATGCCCTTTTCCACCAGAGTGGTGACAAATATCCTCTTCTTTTGCATGGGGCTTTTTACCTTTTCCATGATTGGGTCCTATATCCTTATTATATTGTTTTACAGCCACGTCTTTGAAAAGTTACCCATGTATATGGTCTCAACCCTTAACTTGGCCATTTCCCTTTACAGAGCTAGCATTTGCTTTAAGCAAAGCTTTTTGCATAGCAAGTCTCATATCATGGTTTTTGAGTAATAATTTATTATTTTGCTTAGTAATTAAGAGGCATTTAATTAGCTCTAAACATATTTTACATTGACATGCTCTAGATTGCTATTGGAGTATCAAATTCTATACATCGAAAACGGAGAAAGTTTTCTCTAAAAGCTTTTAATTAGAAAGCTTGGTTCCATACAAATCGAAGAAAGAGACAATGTCATACAAGGCTAAGTTATAATTATTCATGGATTTAAAGTCTTGTAACCTTAGGTGCATTTAGTTATGTTGGGCTTGAGAAAGATCATGTTTTTGTATTATCATACTGCTTCTTAAGTTTAGTCCATAGAACTGAAGGGCCTCACACTAACAAATACTGAGTCTTCAAGTGCTTATGTGTATCTTCCCTAAAAAAAAAGGGCATTTGTCTTATCTTTGCCATTAGCTTGACCATCTGCGATGATGGTTCTTGTCAATCCTAATCATTCAAGTGAATCTCCATGTCTAAGCAACATGATAAGTAGTTGGATCCATTCACATCAAGAAAGTGAAATTTTGGCTTTTCAATGTTAGCCATGTCTGCACATCAAAAGAACCTACAACTAGACAATTTTAGGTGTTAAGTAAATAAAACAATAGGTGTTAAGTAAATATGCATGTAATAAATCAAATTTTCACATTCATAAATAAATTTGACAATTTTGATCGTCAAGAATGATTCTTTTAAATTTTGAAAAATTTTTTTTAACTTTTAAAAATTATGTTTCTAGCCTCTAAACATCTCATTATTTGAAATTTGGCCTCTAAAATTTTGAAAATTTTTAATTCAGTCCTTGAATAGAAAATTAAAATTTTGTGACACTAGAAAATTACATTTCAGAGCAATTTTCAAAAATCGATTACACTTCTAGGTGATTTTGAACATGTGTAAAAACCTTTTGGCAAATTGCAAACTAGTCTCAATCTTGAAGCCTTAGGGGTTTCTTTGCAAATATACCACTTCTGGTGGTTTCCAAAGTCATTTGGGGTCATGGCTGGGTTAGGCACCTAGTTACCGCTTTGGGATTAACTTGTCTAACTAAGGGATGACACTGTTCATCGAGAATGGTAGTTTAAGGGTTTTGGGTTTTAAAATTTCTTTGATTTGGGAATTTTTAGCCATAACTGGCAATGGGGAAGAAAGGCTTAACCTCATAGGGATGTCTAATGGCTGGTCGTAGACTTGGCCACCAATATAGAGATTGGATTCTTTAGGATCCAATGAAACCAAGATTTAAGCATTTTAGGTTTTGAAGTTTTAGCCATAACTTTAGCTCTCGAGGTGTGAGCTATGTCGGGATTGATGTTTACCTAAGGTTCCTATTTTGGGTTTGATAGGCATATTACATTTGGGGCTTTTTCGGTGGCTTTTGGCACCAATGAAGAAGGAGGAGACTAGTAATGGACAAGAAAGTTTTTGGGATCAGTCCAATCATCAGTCGTGTAGCATGGGAGGCTTAAAGGTTTCATTTCATCGGTGCAGGTTGAGTTTCCCAAAGACCTGCCAGCAACACTTCTAGTTTTTTTCTTTTTAATTATTGTATTGCCCTTCTAGGGTAAACCCTCAACTCATATTTTTTAGTTTCCATTTTTTTTTGCCCCTAGCATCCATCAAGATTACATATTTATGTTTTTCAACATTTTTGGCTTTTTTAAGCTCTAATGGTGCCCTTTCACCAAAATATATTTTTTAAACTAGCTTTAGGTTAGACAAACAACTATGTTGACAACTAAAACCTGCTAATAGTTGGGTAAACATCAAAGTACCACTACTTTTATTATTTCTCTTAGTATATGTTACTCATCAAAGTAAATTGTTAGCATCTTCATAAAGATATAAATTAATCGAATAAAAATAAAACATAATTGATTCACCAATTTCCTTACACTTGGAGCAGTCATGCTAATAACGTGTTATGAAATTGGTGGAAATTGGTGAGCCTAGTGGCTCAGAAGCAAAGCAACAACAAACCTAGTTATAAAAGAGAGAGAAAGAGAGAAAAAAGAGAGAGAATGGTACAGAGATAATGAAAAGGCTACTTTCCTTATTTATATATGCCCCGAAGAGATGGAGAATATAGAGATTTTTGATAAAAATAACCTCTAGATTTTACTTTGAAAATGGAATGTTCCACTTTGGGCACTAGAGAGATACCCACGTGGAACATTACCTTTAATTTTATTTGAAACAATTTGAAAATATGAATGCACATAATCATCATAAAGAAATCGTGTTATTAAGATAATAAATGAAGTAACCTAACATGGATCATTCAATGCAACGATAAAGAGAATGGATGGACTATTGGAATTTATCTCGCTATTGGCATCGATTATCTAGGAATAACCGAATTGATAATTTTTGAGATGCATCTGGATTTCTTGATTAAACGAGATTTATCTGACATATTCATGGAAAGCCGGGAAGGAGAAAAATTTAATTGCAATTGAAAGACAAGGTTGGAGTATCCCTTCGGAGAGATAAGGTTGGAGTATCCCCATGGATGACAAATAATTTTGAAAAAGGAAGATTTTTTACTTTGACAATTTTGAAAAACGGGGTTGGAATGTCCCCACGGAAGGGCAGGGTTGGAGTATCCCGGTGGATGACAAAATTTCATGATTTAGAAAATGGGTGAGCATTCAACAATTTTTGGCAAAAAGATTTATTGTGAATAAGGATGGTAAAGATGTAAAATATGTTTGTGCCTTGATATGAGCTTGTGGGATGTTAAAGTATGCTCTCGAGTCTGATCGGGGTGATACGGAGACATTCAAATGTCTCGAGACGAAATTTGGGAAAATAATTTATTTTGAATATGACCAAAAATAGGGGACAACATCGCACTATCTTGTTTCTCGAATTTATTCGAAATTGGTTTGAAGGATTAGAAGGTGGACAAGACACCCTTAGAAAGTTAACTCGATGAGGATCATCCTAAAAATATTCCCACTATCCCAAAAAGCCACTTTCTGATAGAACAAATTTTCAAATTTGGATCAATTTTGCTGCTGGCAGAGCATACGATGAACAAGGTGTGTCAAACTTTGAAAAATCATTCCGAACTTATTTGGTATCAAAAAATTGCAAGTGATACCTTTATGAAAATGGAATTTCATGAATATTTTATGAAAAATGTTTGAAAATTTTGGAAAAATCATTTAGTGGGTCTGAAATGCCCAACCAGAATACATGTCCGGATTCCGGAGGTTCTGGACAGTTTAGATTTGAAAAATCATAACTTTCTCATCCGGACTGATCCCGAGATGAACAAGACCTAATTTTAAAGGTATTTTGACACACGTTCTGAGAAAAATGTCATAAAATTCACTGAAAATCGTTTGAGATTTTAAAATGATTTTTTAATTTGTAACAGCCATGCTGCCAGTGAGGGACAAGGCAAAATAGGGGATATTTCTCATTTTTTTATGTCTACGGGTCCAAACTCGAGTCATTGACGTTCAAATGTGTATGACTTAAGGGAAAGAGTGGCATGAGCATCACGAACTCTTTTGCACAGCCCCAGAGTAGTTTGGGATGATGAAACAGCCCGTTGATCATACCACTCAAGGTTTTGACTCAAGAAAA
>JBBYHL010437027.1:0-18401 GCA_038381835.1 Adansonia madagascariensis
GAAGGTATTTGACGAATTCAACTCTATCTAACCTTTAATATTATCTTCTCTTCTATTGTAACAAATCAACAAAAAAATCATTAAATGAAGTTTATGATAAATTTAATCACAACTAAATAAATTAAGAAAATTATAAATATGAACTTGAAAGCAATTTTGTCATGCTTGGACTTATCCTTGTAACTGTTCATGCCATCTTCTCTTGGTTATTTTTCAAGAGAGCTGGATTATCCTTCACTTGAACTCAATTATCCTTTAGTTGATCAGTTAACTAAACTATTATAATTTGTAATTGAGTAACCAACTCAGAGTGAAAGTGGACACTGTGCCTTTTCTAATACCCTTATGCCTTGAACCTTTCCCATGAACATGACTTGATTTAGTCCCAAGAATTTCATTAAAGATCACTTTTGAACTTAGCTCATTTTGAACTTTACTTTCTTCACATTCTTCAACTTATCTTTCCCTAAAAAATATAAATGTAGTTTATTACTTATATGATATCAAGATATTTAAATGATTAAATTAAATCATTATGACACAAACATAAACTGCTAGTGTATGCCACTGAACCAATCATATTAGGATAAGGAAGTTATACTATCAATTAAATGCATACTAATTACTAATTAAAGTAACACATGGTTTTTTTTCATGTTACTGACATGATTAACTATCATGAAACCATTAATTGGATAAAGCCCTTGAAGCACAATGTCCTTGCAAAGATATGTAATGAGTTACGATGATAAGATCCTTATGCATTAAAGGTGTGTTTTTAAAAAAGTTCTTGGTCATCGTATTGTTAAAATAAAGCATTGATAATGCACAAAGACCAACATATGCTACCTTCATGCATTTGATGTGTGCAATCTTTTAATCTCATTAGTTGAATTATAGAGATACTTAGGATAGCATACAGGTGCTTGTTTTGTGGAAGCAGGTTCACTAAACATGGCCTATATAAGAACTCCATTTTGTATTAGTCATTTAAGTGTCTATGGAATATGTTCTCATGTGCCAGTCATGTAAATAGTCCTCAAACTTGTGATACCACGTCATTTTATATGGGGAGTGTCATGCTTTGATTCCATTATGAATGTCATATCACATCATGGATGCTTTATGGTAAGGTGATTTTAGCACGACATGACGTAAATGGTAGATGGATGAGTGATATAAAGAGGATTCACCACTCTCAGTGACATTGGAGCCACATGTTGAATGATATTTACTATGGTTAATTGGACTAAAGTCTTGCGCAGAGCATAGTGAATTATGAGGAATCATTCCTTATAGATTTATTATTATTAACCATGACTTAAGAGATCTAACATGGATTAAAGCATGTGCAGACGTTGAACCATGCTCATGCTTAATCCAAGATATATGGTGAAAGGACTGTGTTAGACTAATAGGCTGGTTAGTGAAAGGTTTTGATGAGGCTATATTGACTCATCAATATTTAGGTGTCATGATGGGTTAGTAAATGAAGCTCTTGATCTATAAACATAATTAATGAGATCAAGTATGTTCATGGCCAACATGTTGAGAACCTAATGGGTCACACACAATAAAATTTGTTAGATTAAATCCAGGATTTATTTAAGTTCAACTTAATTGAAAAGTTCAATTAAGATTTAATTTAAAACATAAAATTAGATTTAGAAAATCTAAATTTTTGTTGTCTTTTTAACACACGGTGGATGAGATTGTCTTCTTTAAATGATGTCTAAATTAAGACATATCATGTCTAGACGGATAATGTCTTGGCCGAATATCCATTGGATAATCATGTGATATATTAACTATTTAGATAATTAGTATTAAACAATTATTATTGAATTAAAAGTGTTTTAATTAAATATGAATTTTGTAAAGATAATATTCATAAGAGTTAGCTAGATTAGTCGAATTAGCTTTTTTCTATTTTTCTTATATTTATAATTATTTGATAATTATATAAGATAAATTAGTTATGGATCATTTCCCATAAGAAACCTATCTTTACAAACTATCTATGGTGCTCCTAGATAGGTTTTGGGACACATTCATTGTGCTTATGCCAAAATCCATTTACCCATGATATGTGGTAGAGTCAGTTGACATATGGAAGTTTTTTGATCAAATAAAACTTCCTTGAAGAGAAAGATTTTCACTTTAAGAAGTATTTTATTTGATCAAAACTTATATTTGCTTAGATCTAGGTAATTTTTGGCTAAGTGATAAAATGGGAGGTTAATGAACCTAGACACTATTGAGACACTTTAGACAAGTAATCAAAAAGTGAAAAAGAATAATTTGCTCAATCTTTCAATAGAAGCTGCTACCCCTAAAAAAGGAAACCACCCCAGCTACCACTTTTCTGTCTCTTTATAGAACTATTCGTCCATCTCTTTGGTGTTAATGCCATCTTGAAAATGTTCTCAGATCATGTAAAGGAAGATGTAGTTCATAATTACCTTTTGGTTTAGGCCTTGGATGCCTTCTACCTAGCACTAGAGAACCACAGGGCCTGGAGAAGGTTCTAACAGTCATCTATGTGGATCACCATTAAAGGCTCAATGTATATGCTGTTCATGATCTCAAAAATCCTTTCAAGAAGCCTTTACTGGACTCATCATGTGTCTTTAGGACTGTATTTAACTCTAGATTATGATATTTAAGAGTCAGGTAATCCCTCATCAGATGATTGATTTATTTTGTTAAATTTTGATATGTTTTACTACACATAAATCTTTTTTTCAAAATTTATAGGGAAGTCCAACTATTTTTATGTTTACTACTTTTACTACCTATTTATGTTATTTTATGAATTTTTGAAATCCAATAATTGCATGATGGCAGACTTTATCGAGATTCAAATTCCCTCACGAACTTCTTTAGACTTTAAGCTATGCCACTTTTTCTTGCCTTTTTTCGTAGTGAATCCATGTTATGCCATTCAATCAAATGTAAGTTGCATATCACCAGTCTTAAGACCCATCTAAAACATTAAACATAAGAAATAAGTATACCTAATAATGAACAAAATTTAAAAAAAATTATAATGTGTTTATAACCATTTCATACTTCGCTAGTGTAAATGCTCGTCAACCTATGGAAAATATCATTGGCAAGTGTTCTCGATGTTTTACATTTATCTCACTATTTTTCTACCTATGTATCAAAATGATACGTAACACTTAATTATATATGGTAATAAAAATGAACTTAATACCAATAATAAAAGTTGTTGATGCAAGGATTTTTGAGGTTAACACGCGCTACGACGTATTGTTTGTTTTAG
Source organism: Adansonia madagascariensis (assembly GCA_038381835.1). NCBI lineage: Eukaryota > Viridiplantae > Streptophyta > Magnoliopsida > Malvales > Malvaceae > Adansonia > Adansonia madagascariensis. Next base: position 3,290 of record JBBYHL010437027.1, read on the forward strand.
GCCGATGTATGGACCACCCTCAGATTTTTGCCCTTTTCTAGGATTTAAGTTAGCCTAGTGGTACCATGCTTAATAAGGACAAGGGATAGGTCCTTGGTTCGAGTCCTATGAGGCATTTTTTCTTAAGAAGGGTAAAATCATAAAGGTGATCCATGTAACAGCCCAAAGCAAATAATACCTCATACATTAGCCTCAAAGATCTTTGCACCAATGAAATTATAACTATAACTCAAAACTTTTGTATATGCAAATATATCTAACATAGCCTTCCAATTCTCTATTGCTAGGCCATGAAAAATATCTTGCATGCATTCTACATCATTTGCTTGCTTGAGATATTTCTCATTGACGAACTTTTTCAACTTGCAATAATGTCTTCATGTTCTAGAAAAAATACTCAAACTTTTTCCCCTCAAATGTATCAAGCTACTTCAGATCAAAATCTTCTTGTTTTTTACCAATTTGGAGGTTTTTCATCACTTTAGAGTAATCCTACATATTTAAATTTATTACACTATATTTTTGAAATAAGAAAAAAAAGATAAAACAAAGTCAATATATAAAAAAAGCTTAACATAATAAATGTTCATCAAGTGTTGCCCATGCTTAGCTTAAACTCGTTCCCATTTATGTATAGGTGCTCTTGTAGCATACCTCACACTATAACCAATCCAAAAAGTCAAATGCAACATGTTATCACCAACCGGACGAAAATATGGTCCAAGGGGATACAAATCACCAACTTTTGTGGCTTCCATGAGTTAACTTATTTAACTCTACACCTTTATATAATCCTTTACCAGTACACTTATGTAGTACCTATCAAATAGGGAAAAAAAATTTTAAAGACAACTAAAGGGACAAATGACATAGTTTTTAAGATAGCATAATTCTTCTAACAAAAAAGTCAAAATAAAATAGCAAGGAAAGTAGAATATTAATATATTTATATATAATACATGAAACAAAATTACAACATGAAAAATATAGCATAAACATAATACAAATACTTAGAGAATAATTTTTATTTATTTTGTAAGATTTGATAAACACTTTTTTTTATTATTTGTTTTTAATTTTCTATCCAAATTTTATTTTATTTTTTCTTATTATTTTTCTTTTTATTAATTTTTGAAAAACTTAAAAAAGTTTAACAAATGGAGCCTTTCATACACGTTTTATATAAGAAATGCTTTCAAAAGTCCAAATAATTGTTTATCTTATATTAAAAGCTAATTTTTAAAATATATATCTCTTTCTTTCTTTTTTTCTTCTTCATTAAGAGCCACCAATTTGTAATATTCATTATTACTAGAATCGACATTTATCATAACAAAATTTTTAGTTTTGTATTCATCAAAATTCAAAAAGTACTAGTAAGATTTACAAAAACTTTATTACAAAAAATTGATAATGCTAGCTTAATGTATTATATTTGTAAAAGTTTTTGGTAACAATTAACTACATGTAATAATTTTGAACGTAATACATAACATGCATATTCAACAAATACAAAAAATAATATAATAAATATGATTAATATAACATGTTTAATACATATACCATATTTATGTTGAAGACTTTGGCAAATTTAACAATTTATGTTTTGTTTATATTTTCATGACTGACAAAAGACTGGATACATCATGCACGTACGAATTGTTATATGTATAGTTCACACAACTAAATAAATATGAAAAAAAATTATAGCAAAAATACTTATGTATGATTAATATTGAAAATAAAAAATAAAAAGCCACTTAAACTTAATTGAAATGAAAAGAGTTTGATGGAATGGAATTTAGTAGAAGATTTTAGTTTGAGCTATTCTAGTGCAAACTCTTTTTTTTGGGGGGGGGGATAAGTTTAGTGTAATCTTTATGTATACAAAAATTTTAAAAATAAAATAATATTTGTAGACATTTAACTTTTTCTAGGCCTCATAATTAGTTTTTTCTAGTTGTACATGCTAATCGAAATTTCTCAACCCTGACGCTCTCAGATGAAGTATGGTCATAACAATGCCCAATCAAAGGATTCACATGCATTAGAAGACCCAATGTGGTGGAAAAGGTTAGTATGGGGATTTAGTCGAAATAAATTGAAAATGTTTTAAACCAAGGAAATTGAACTCAAAAGCATAATTTTGCAAAATCAAAATTAGAGATAAACCCTGACTCAATTTTCCCTCATAAATAAGATGGGGTGGTCAATTAGAACATTGAAATTAAATTAAGGCTCAGTTTTAAAAGTCAAACCAAATTCAAACATAGACTAAAACGAAAATTATTTAAATTAAGACCTCAGATTAGGTCAAAAAGTGAAGTTAACCATACCTACTTGTAAAAAAGAATTCAATAGCTGGTAAGATAAAATTTTAGGTCCATTGGAGTTATGGTAAGGCCTTATAAAAAAGTCAACCAAATAGTCAAAGTCAAACTTGGATATTAGATAAAAGGTCAAGTTTTAAATATAATAAAATGGAGAACTTGGAATTCAAAATTGAGTGCACCATGATGAAATTGAATAGGAAGAGAAAGGTAATATGGTGTAATTGAGTTGTCTTTTTAGAAAAATCTTTAAAAATGAATTCCTAGTTCAAAAAAAACCAAGGTCACAGTGGAAGTGAAAGAATAACATAATTTGACTTTTTAAAGCCTTTGGAGAAGATGGAGCTATTATTGGAGACATCAAAATCAATGAAGGCTTAGTTTTAAGATCAAAATTGAAGTCAACAAAGTGAAAAGTCAATTAAGGTCAAAGTTAACTCAAATATTAGATGAAAGGTTGACTTTTAAACTTGAAGAGTTTAGTAACCCAGAATTTGCATTGGATTGTACTATAATGAAATTTAACATAATGAAAAGGTTAAGGTGCTGCTATTAAGTTTGGGGCCAAAAGAGACATTAGAAAGAATTCCTGAGATCTTAATGGGAGTGGTCAAGGATAAGAAAATCAAAATCTTTTGGTAGAATCATAAAGGGATATTTATAAAACTAAGGAGAACATCCAATTGAAATTTTCCAAGATCGAGCAAGAACCAATTAGAAAAAGAAGACAAGCGTAGAACACATTTACATAGTGCACCATGGCCAAATTTGATTTGTTAGTGTAGCCTAATATTTTGTTGTTATTTTTATCAAGGGATAAGAGCATCATGGACTTAAGTTAAATATTTTGTTGGCATAAAAATGTCATCTTGAATGAAAGAGTTACATGTGGGTGATGAATAAATAAACCTTGCATTATAAATAGAATAAGTTGTCATCTTTTAAACCTAGCTATCTATCCTCTACAACCTTAAATTGGCTATTTTTCTCTAAAAAAGGGAAAATCTATTTAAAAATTAGAAAAAAAAAGGAAAAATGTAAGAAAATCTTGAAATTAGGAAGCTTTATTGGTATAATTTTAGCCCTTTCTTTTTTACTTTATTTAGATATGATCAATTTGTTTGCCATGTTCAGGTGTTTGCTTCCCATGTTCATGAAATTACATTACATATTCATTCATTTCCATGTATTTTGCTTTTTTGAAACATGATGTCTTGATGATTTTAGTGATTAAAATGCCTTTCTGAGGTCCATACTTGAATTCGCGTACCATGATTTAGTCTATGATTTAGTGCTTTTTTTGTTGTCTTGTTAACTTGGATAGCATATTTTCCTGATTTCTCATTTGGTTTGTCATTTGGATGACATTTATATAAGTACTACCTGTTTAACAATATGCTTGCTTGGATGCTGGAAACTAAACCATCGCAAGATAAGTCATAGTTGGTTCAAATTATAAGCTAACTTTGTTCTATAATATTAGTACCATTTTATGCCATAGACGTGGGATACATCAAGCTTAATTATACTTAAATTAAGGGTAGTTAAAGCCACAATGAATTGGTTTAAAATGTTTCTAAAATTAGTTGAGTTGAAGACTAATTGAGCCTTGTTGTGAGTTTAGTAACATTGCATTTGTTGGGTTGTATAAATATGTTTGGCTACTATTTATGGATTCTTCCAACATTGTTCAAGAGAATTCTAATGTCCTAATAATGCTTCGAAGGTGCCTTAAGAGAGGCTGAATAATGGCCAAAGGTTACGAAAGCATTTGGATGCTTCAAGTTTTTTCTTGGAGATTTTGATTTAGATATTTATGAGTTCATTACATAATTAAATACATTTCATTTGTGCTCAAATTAGGCTTATTAACATGCCATATGTGGGTGTTAATAAGGTCATTAACAAAAATGGAAACACTTAGGATAATCATGCATAGGAAATCAATCTTTGCTATGTTTTTAGCTACCAATAGGAGATTTGATTAGAAAAATATTTTCACTAAACAAATGATTTTTTAAAACACTTTAGGTATTTACACCTTAAATTAGCTTCAATTAGCTTTCTAATGAGCTATCACACACAACTTTCCAAGTTTGTTCGATTAAGTTATGAATTTTTTTTACTCGTTATTTAGAATTCTTGAATTCAATGACTAGGGTATATGATGTCCCTTTTTTGTCCTACCAATTGATTTTCTTTCATGTTCATTATTTTTTAACTAAGCTTTCCAACGGTGTATTATACGTCTAATTTGGAGTCCGTTTGAGTAAGTTATGAAGTTTTCTTTGCCTACTGTTAGGGTGCTTTATTTACAGCGACCAAACCTGATTGAAAAAATATTTTCACTCTTTACATGACATTTTGGGATAGTTACATTATTTTTAGGTGAAAACTTATTGAGTTACCTTTCCAGTGATGGATGAATCATGATTTTTAAGTCCGTTTGAGTGAGAAATAAATTTGGAAAACATAACAGTGTAAGCTATTCCCTGCATTTAGGAAAGGTCAAAATCCAAGTTTTCTGCGTTGTCATTTTCTAAAGTGTTTGAACACCTCAGAATGAGCTTTGTTCTGCATCATCATTGGGTGTTCAAGAAGGATATATAGGTTTTCAAAGGTTAATGTCAAGACTCGAATTTTCTCCAAAAATCAATTTGAGTTCTTTTTTTAAGTTCTTTTCAATTTCAACCTTAATATTTACATTTTCTTGAAAATTCCAGAAAGTGCTTTGTTTTACAATAATTAATGAATTTTTACACTAGTTCTTGATTATTTTGGTTTTTAGCCTTTTTTTAAAATTTTCTAAAAAATAGATTTCCTTCATTGTTTCTAAATTTTGTTTGGATTTCTTTACCACCCTCATGCCTAAACCATAACTTGGATCTACGCTAATTTCTAAAGAATTAGTTGGTTATTTCTAAAAACATCAGAGGTTTTCTATGAGATACATTTAGAATCGATCCTTTTTTATTCTTTTCTTGTTTTTTTGTGAATTATTGCTATATATTAATTATATGACACGCATGTTAAAGATGAGAAATGCATTTATTGAAATCCAATTTTTGTTTTTTTAATAACTTAAGGCAATATTTGGATTGGGTCCTTTCTTAAGTTTTTTACCACTTCAGTGGAGAAGATGTCATGAGGGTGCCTAACTCAAAGATACATTTCTTAAACATCAAACCCAAAAAATTATTTTAATAAAATTCTACGTTTTGCCATACTTCAAGGAGCATAAGGATCTTGAATTTATAAAATTAAAGTTAATTTATCTTAAAATTCATCAAAGCATTTTAGGGTAGTATGACAAAATACTGAAATCAAAATCTAGAAAACTCTAGATAATATATGGCTAAATAGTACCCATTTAGGGTATTGCAAGGATACTAGTTTTTTACTGTGTGTAACCAACTCTCAAACCCAATTTTACTTTGGTTTTCACACAAACTATAAAATCAATCCTTTTAAGATATATTTTCAAATTTTTAAATAGTCAATTTTAATAGATGTTCAATGACACCTAGTCTAGTAAAGTTTCCTATTTCTTAACTATTTCATAATAGTAATATGAAAAGATGGACAAGAGGTTTGTTTCAATAATCAGCTCCTATCCCAAACAATTTTTATTTTCATATTCTAATATGTCAAGATTCACATCCCAAGGCATGTTATGACAAATACTAATTAATAAAGATTGAAAAATCAAAAGAAATTAAAGAATAATATAGATTTTACCATATTTCTAAAATATGAGGGTTAAATGCTCAATTGCTTCATAATGCCCTTTCAATGAGTGATTGGAAGGGTACAAATCTAGTAATTAATTGGATCTTATCGCAAAAGATAAAAATCCTTTTTTATCCTTTACTTATTTCAACAATTTTTATTTTATTATTTTTTCCTAAAAATTTTAATTTTTTTAATTCTCTAATAGAAATGTATTTTAATAATTTTGACATAAATATAAAATTTAATGATTTTCAAGTATTATTTGACATAATATAATTTTAAGAAATTTTAATTTATTATTTAACATAAACATAAACTTTATTATTTAACAAAAATTTAATTTTAATAATTTTTAGTTATTTATTAATTTTATAAATGCTAAATAATCTAAAATTGCTATTATTATTACAATGCTTTTAGCAACAGAAACATTTCTGATGAAATAATTTTTGTCAAAAGTACATGAGTATTTCTGATGATATTTGTGCTTTTTGACAAAAGTCATCAAAAAAGGTTAAGATTTTTTATCAAAGGATTTTTAAGATTTTAATGACAGTCGAGTATTTGCAACGAAATCATTTGATGGAATTTTCTTAAGTAAAAGTTTGATAAGAAGATTGTTCCTTCCTGCTAGGCTTTTTACTATGAAATTTAAATTGGTTTTCCTAGTAAATTGTATTTCAGACAATATTTTCTTTTGTTCAAAATTTTTTGCATCAATAATTTTTTGTCATTGAGACAAATTTCATCACCAATATTTTTAGTAAATTAAAACACTGTGCATCCTTTTCTTTTCTTTTTTTCTTCTTTTTTCTCTCTTCTTTCTTTTTTTTCTCTTTATTTCATGTTGCTTAACCCTAATCTAATAAATCATAGCTATCTGGCCACTTACACAACCTATCTATCACTCTAGTGCAATCCGCCTCCAACTAGTATGCTTTTGTTTCTCTTTTTTGTCTTTCTTCTTCCTTTTATTTTTCTTCACTTTTGCGAAACTGATAAACTAATGTTATCATTTTCTTTACTGTGTGCAACCACCTCCTCCACCTCGTTCTTAGTAAGCTCTTTTTTAGATTATTTTACAACATTTATTTTTTTATTTATTTTTGTGATTTATTTGTTTATTATATGATTGGAAAATTTGTGATTTATGTGTTTATTTACGTGATTGATGTGATTTGCTATGTAAATTGAAAATTTTGGGATTTTTATTTTTATTTTATAAATGTTTATTGTGTGAATTTTGTGTTTATTGTGCAAATAAAAAATTTTATTAATATTTATTGTATTATAATATATATTGTTAATTGTATAACATCTGTGTATTCTTGTGTTTATTTTGTAAATTTTTATTGTGTGATTTATGTGTTTACTAAGTAAACGAAAATTTTTATTAATATAATATGTATATTGTATAATATGTATATTGTGTTTACTGCATTATTAAGTTATTAATAGCTTAATTAGGCTAAGAAAATGGATGTAGAAGAATCTTCGACGTATAATTGATTAGACAAAAATGAATATATTACTCATGAGTTTTTTTAATAAAGTTGATGAATTCCTATTTTCTGTAATATAATATGATATGTTACTGTAAGTTTATTTATTTTTGTACGTGCTTGTATCTATATATGCCTTGTCTATTTACTAATAAAACAAACACACAATGCAATATAGTCTACTTTCAGAGTAGCAAATAAGCATCATGGACTATCTAATAAGCCTTCTACCCTACGCATGCCACCTCAATAGGCTTCCTCAAGATCAGTCACCTCTAGTTATATGGTGACTCAAGCAGCTCATTTGAACCTTTTCCTACTTAACTCTATTAGGTATTAACCAAATTTATTTCCTTGGTGTTAATGAACCAAAGATGGAGATACCTGTATCATATCCTTTAGGTACCCACTACTCTACTAAAATGAGTAAATGAGATAAAGGTTAGATAAAGGGTTGCAAACACTAAATAATATGACAAGTTTTGCATGTTATTTCTACAAAACATGCTTTATGTTCTTTTACTTTAATGAAGAGTTTTGTTAATCAAACCACACTTCAACAAACCATAACCTATTTAGAAACAGGTCCCCTTTGAGGTAAAAAAATCTATGTGAACTTTACTCGAGGTATGATTTGATATTATAAAATTTTACATTATAGGAGAATGAGGTTTTAATGGCATTTTTATATAGTTTTTGCAGTGCTTATAACCACCAATTAAAAACTATGTGAAAATGCTGCAAAAAATGCCATAAAAAATTGCATTAGGAATTTTAATGGCATTTTTAATAAAAAATGCTGCTAACTTGGAGGCAATTTATACATCTACAATGGTGTTTATAAACGACGTTAAAAGTTTAAAAAGAAAAAAGTCATTAGCAACATCTTTGATATAAACGCCACTAAGTATTCAAAATTAGTAGCGTTTATAAGCTAAAAACGCCATTAAACATTCATAATTACTGAAGTTTAATTCTTATAAATGCCGTTAATTTTGAATATTTAATGGCATTTATTAATGGCAAATGTCGCTAAATATTCATAATTAGCGGCATTTTTAGTGTACAAATGCTGCTAAATGTGATCTTTGAATAATTATAATGGTCATTTTAATAGTGGCATTTTGTTTATGAAATGACGCAAAATTGCTAAAATTTTTTTAAAGATTTTGCTTCATTTATATTAATATCATATTTTTTAATTTCTTGTATAATTCTTATAAAATAATCTTAAAACAGAAAAAATAGTAACAAAATAATGTCAAAATATATAAAAACATAAAATTTATATCGTAAAAATATCTTTATACAACAATTTTGTCCTAATATACTGAGAACAAATGTGCTTAAAACTTAAAACATTACAAAAGTTAAAATCACCATAAAGCTAAGGTAGAATCAGTAGAAAATTATTTTCTACAACATGATTGTTATTATTTGATTAACCTGGATATACAGAATATAAACAAGATTAACATATATAAGTAATATATATCATTAAGTTAAATAAGTGAAATATTTAAAATTTAGATATTATATTACCTAAGATGGCAGATCTTGTGAGAACTTTTGCTGCATCAAATTCATTAACAAATTCAACTTTGATTGAAGTTGCTCATATTTTCTTTTTTCTTCTTCTCATGCTTCCTATATACTAGTTATCCATGCTTGTCTCACTGCTTCTGCTTGTTTAAAATGCTCTTGCATAATTCTCATTTCATTTCTCAACATTTGAACTTCCCATGTAGAGCGAGTTTGCAAGCAACTAAATCGTTGAGAACTAGCATCATGGTAGGAGAACAATGTTGGACCAATTTTGGCACCTCAAACCTATCTAGATCTTTCTTTTCCATCAACATTAGTGAATATCTTATTTTTCACATCAACCAGATTCACTGAGCTATCTGATGGTGTAGTAGCTTGATATAATCATTTTTTTCTTTGTTTTTTTTTCCCTATGGAACCATTAAATTAATATTATGGTTTACCAAATCTATTTCTAAATTCAAAAATAGTTCATTTATTTTAACGTACCACAATCTATTGTGTCTCAACATTCAAATATGAATTGTCTTTCTTTGTGTAAGTTAACTTGAATAGTTCAACTCATCTTATGTTTTTGCCTTGCTCCACTTCCTATAAAATGACATTTAATACAATATTTATAGTAAAACATTATAAATAAAAACATTTTTTTTGATTAAATATGAAAAACCTACTTTCTCATGTGCTTTTTTAGCAAAGCTTTTTGAATCACTTTTGTGATTATATTTTTGTTGCTTTTTGCTAGAAAGTCCTACTTGTTCTTGTTTTTGTACATTACTTAAATGCATAAATAATTATATATGTTACAAAAAATTGTATTACAAAAATACAAAAAGTATTATTATACCTCTCCTTTTGTTCAAATACCAAAAGTCAACAAGTTTCTCATAGTACTAACTAAGCATACCACATGGTATGTTTCATTTTGTAACCACAATATTAGTATTCTGATTGAAGTACTTCTTTTTTAATTTGTGCTTAAAATCCTTCCATTTTTTCCTATTAACTTTAGAACATACGATCATGGAATATCCAAAGCAAATGATTGCTGAAATAAAAAAGTTTACAAAGTTAGTTTCGATTAAAAAAACGAAATACTCGAGGTAATGCATCTAAAATAATGTCAAAGAATTTAAATTAACACCTCAACAAATTCAAAACCTTCAGCTTTCACTTTTTGGCACTTCATGCCATGATTCAGAATGGATTGGCACCTTCCAACCATTTTAAGTAATCATGCCTAGAAGGTTAGCCAATACTTATGCTTTCGGACCAATTGGCTGGTTATTCACTGTTTTTAGAGAAAACAATGAGTTTATCAGGAGGTAACTCCCATAACTCTTTTAAAGTAATGTGATCTCGAGTTATACGTTGCCCAGTATTATCAACTATAATAAAAAGTTAAATAAAATTAATAACTGCTTGGACAATTAACACAAGCAAGAATTTCTATGGCATTTCATAATGTCTACATTTAAATTAGTATAAACTATATTCTATGTAGTTGCATTTCCTAAAGGCATATCTAGGATTGTCGAAAAAGATGCAACCAAAGTGTCAGTGAGCTCTAGTTTTGAACTAGTGTGAAAAATATTCAGACTTTTCAATCTTCTCCTCAGCATATTATCTGCAACAATTTTAAACTAGTAACATTAGTATTACTCATAGTAAAATGCAATATCTATTATACAGTAAAATGCCAAAAATACAAAGTATATATAATAAATCAATCATGTTATAATAATCTGACTCAATTCACTTTATTCATCAAGATTCATAAATGTTCATCAACATCTTCATAAACCCACTAAACTTTTGTACTAATACTATGTATATTCCCATCCAAGTTTTAATCGACGAAAAGCAAGCATTCAACCTTTTGTCTGATATTATCTCGACATGCATTACCTATATTAAACAAATCTCTAGGTATGTTATAAAGTACAACATACCAATCCTTATCATTCAAATCTTTAGAGTAAAAGATTTGTTTTCTTGACATAAAAAAAAACATATGGCTAGTCAATCAATTGTTGTCCAGTATGAATTAATCGAGAGTTTGACCATTGTAAATCCAAACTGATAATAGTATAAATTAGAAAAAAAAAGATGCTGCACTTTTTGTGTTATTTTTGGAAGTACTCATATCCAAATCAAAGTAATTTTCATGATGCATTATCAGTATCATTATTATTATCATTATCATTATCATTATCATCATCATCATCATCATCAATTATCAACATTATCATCATCATCGTCATCATTATTATTTTAACTCAAATTAGATAGTGGTTTCTATTAAACAAAATTATAAAATGGCAGCAATAAAAAAATAATTAACAAATTCAAGCACACAATGATCAATAAAATAGCAATATTTTCCTAAATCTAAAAATATAAGTTAGGGTTATCTTTAATAAACTATGGAGCAACAAGATAAGATAACTTGTTTACTACTTTCTTTCTAAATTTTATCAAGTAAAGCTTCTACATATTATCATATGATATGCTTTTGAATATCTTTCAACAATTAACTACAAAACAAGAAGAAATAACCATGTACCACTTTTTTAGAAATACCCAACTAATTCTTTTCCATAAAAGCTACATACATGGATTGACCAAAAACATTAATCAGCAAATAAAATCACAATCCAGAAGATTAAAATTTGAAAATCGATCATTTTTTTAATTTACTGGACAAATCTCAAAAGTAAAAATTAGAAACACAAAAAATTGGGTGTAGGGAAAAAAAGTAGAAAATAAACATTTTAGATCTAATAAAAGAAATGATAGAGATCTAAAAGAAATAAAGTAAGACATGTAGGTTTTTAATGCATTAGATCTATAGATCAATTGCCAAACACTCAAGATTGATAGGCTTTTCATTCACTTTACTCTTTCTCCTGTCTAAAGAAAAAAATAAAAAGAGTTATGAATTACCATGATATTAGGCAACTAAATTGATTTGGATCGCAGCAGAGATTAGATGCTGGAAATGAACCTAGCTAAGGCTTATAACAAAAATTTCCTTCATGGTTGTTTCTTTATAACTTGTAAGTAAATACCTAGGGTTTGTTCAAAAACGATGCAAGTTTGACAAGTGTTGAGGAAAATGAATAAAAAAAATGAAATCAGCTCTTAGGTAGGGGATGAGGATAGGCTAATCAAAAAGAAAAAAAAAAAGCTATTATTGATGGAGTTGAATACTGATTCAACAGGTGGAATGTTAAATAGCTATTCAGCCTTTGCTTGTAATAATCCTTGAAACGAAATAGGCCATTCCATGTGTAATTTTGAACCAAACAAGTGTTTCATTGTAACCCATTGAATAAGCCTTGAATTGAATGGAGATTCAGTTGAACCAAACATAGCCTAATTGTTGCTTTTTCATTAAGGATTGTAGAATCTGACTAGCAAATGAATTTATAGACACTCATTCTGTTTGGTCTTAATTTTGATTATAATTTAAATTTAAACCTTAGTTTCAGCTTTAATTAGTTTTAATTCTAATTTTAAAATATTAAAAAAAAAGGAAAACTTAGAAAATAAAAATATTAAAAAGTTAAAATTTCAAAAAAAAAAAAATCGTAGGCTTTTAGGGTGCATTTCTTATTTTAATGTTTTGGTAAGCTTTGGTTGCCACCGATTAAACAGGTTACAATATTTTTTTTTATTTTTTTATATATATTATTATATAAAAATACATAAAATTATTAGAATTACATAAATATATTACAAATTACATAAATCTTTATAATTTAGAAAAAGTCAAAATTATCGTTAAATATTATAGTTACATAAATTATAGTATTTGTAATATAATTTATTATTACATATTTTTATTATAATTACATATATATATTATTTACATATATAAATTATAATAAAAGATAATAAAAGTTGTATTACACAAATTTATTATATTTACATAAAAGTTTTGTAAGTTACAAAATATATTACAATTAGGTAATATGAAATAGTATTATATAAAACATATGATTATATAAATTATATTATCTATTACATACGTAAATCATCATTAGGTAATATAAATAAATATTACATTTTTTTTACAATTACTCATATATATTATTTACGTACAAAAATTATAATAAAAGATAATAAAAGTTGTAATAAATAAATTTATTACATTTATATAAAAATTTTGTAAGCTACATAAATATATTACCAATAGATAATAGAAAATACTATTACAGAAAATATTAAAGTTACATATATTATATTATCTATAACATATATGTATTACCACAAGTAACATAAATAAGTAATAAATATTTTTTCTTACAATTACATATATACATTGTATATTACATAAAAAATAATAAAAATTGTAAAATCTAAATTTATAATATTTACATAAAATTTTATAAGTTACATAAAATATATAAGCGAATGTAATAGTAGTAATAAATAAATATAATAATTATATAAATTATATTATCTATAGCATAAGTTTATTATCATATGTAATAAAAATATGTGTTACATATTTGTTATTACATTTACACACACACACACACACATATATATATTTATAAGTAATGTATTTATGCAAAAAATATTTGAAGGTAATATTTGTATGTAACAAATTACATACAAATATTACCGAATTATATACAAATATTACAGTTTTAAATAAAAATATTAATGTGGCTATAATTTATCTATGCAAAATATTCTTTGAAGAAAATTAATAATAATTTTCTCAAAATTAATTTTTATTTTTGTTAAATATATTATATATGAAGGAAATTAATTTTCTAAGTGAAAAAATTCATATTTTTTTATTTTAATAATTTATTTGGGTATATTACTAATAATTATATGATATTAAAAAATAATTTTATCCTAAAATATATACTTTTTATTAGTTAGTAAGAATACAACTAAAGATTAGAAAAATTACACATAACATTAGAGTAAAGATAATGTTTGAATGTAATATGTGTCACGAGGAATGTATGTTTGTAAAGGATCTTTGAAGATAATATTTGTATGTAATTTGTAAATAAAAATATCACCGGATTACATAAAAATATTATAATAACATTACCAAATCTGTAATTTATGTATGTAAAATATTCTCTTAAGAAAATTAATTATAATTTTCTCAAATTATTTTTTATTTTTATTAAATATTATATATATAGGAAATTAATTTTTTTAGTAATTTTGGAAGTGAAAAAAATTTATATTTTTTTAGCTTAATACTTTATTTGGGTATACTAGTAATAATTATATTATATTAAGAAAAAAATTGATTTTATGATAGCATTTATATTTTTTATTAGTTGGTAAGAAATCTTTGAAGATAATGTTTATATATAATTTACTGTATACAAACATTATCAGATTACATACAAATATTATAAGTTTTATATAAAAAAATTATATCAAATCTATAATGATTATGTAAAATATTATTTTAAGAAAATTAATTATAATTTTCTCAAAATTATTTTTTATTTTTATTAAATATATTATATATGTAGGAAATTAATTTTTTAGTAATTTTTGAAGTGAAAAATTTTTCATATGTTTTTATTTAAATAATTTATTTAGGTATATTAATAATAATTATATTATATTAATAAAAAATTAAGTTTATGATAAAATATATATTTTCTATAAGCTAGTAAAAATTACAATTAAAATTACGATAATAAACATAAATATTATAATTTACATAATGTTTATATGTAATTTTTATTATATGTAATGCATTTGCGTAAAAAATTTTCGATGATAATATTTGTATGAAATTTATTACATATAAACATCATCAGATTACATACAAACGTTAATTTTTTTCAACAATTACATGTAAAGAATTTGAATTCTTAGTGCAAACTAAAGTAGAGGATATATGGATCATTAGAATAAATATGAAAATAAATTTAAGTAGAGGATATATGGATCATTAGAATATTTTTGTGCACACAGAAGATTGCAATTGGTATTACACAATGGTGAGAA
>JBBYHL010437048.1:0-18400 GCA_038381835.1 Adansonia madagascariensis
ATGTGAAATATTATATATGGGATGACCCATATCTGTGGAAACATTGCTCTGACCAAGTTATTCGAAGGCGCATCTCTGAAACTGAAATTCCTTCCATTCTTCGATTTTATCACTCGCATGCATGTGGAGGACACTTTGGTCTAAAAAGAACTGCTAGAAAAATCTTAGAATATGGATTCTATTGGCCTGCTGTGTTTCATGATTCATATATGTTTTGTAAAACATATGAACAGTGCTAAAAAAAGGAAATTTGGGCCCTAGAGATTAAATGCCCTTGTCCCCAATTTTGGTATGTGAAATATTTAATGTGTGGGGCATTAATTTTATGAGACCATTCCCTATTTCCTTTGGAAAGGTGTATATTATTCTTGCTGTGGATTATGTGTCAAAATAGGTAGAGGCTGAGGCTACTCATACTGATGATGCTAAAATTGTAGTAGGTTTTGTCAAATCTCACATCTTTACCAGGTTTGGTGCACCAAAAGCTATGATAAGTGACAGAGGGACACACTTTTGCAATCAAATAGTGGAGGCATTGATGAAGAAATATAATGTTACACATCATCTGTCTACTGCATATCATCCATAGATAAGTGGTCAGGTAGAGGTATCCAACAAGGAGGTAAAGTCAATACTAAAAAAGATCATTAATCCAACTCGGAAAGGAGCTATTTTCCCGCTCAAGTAATTAATTAAAAGTATAAGAGTCTTCAATGAGTTACTCTTAGCCAACTTTTCAAGTATTCTTCCAGAAAAATTATTAAATAACAGGTCTAAAGATAATAAAGGCTTCAAACCACCTAGGCAAGAAGGAATATTAACTCAAAGGCATTTTGGAACAAGGATAAATCCTCTAAATATGTAAACATTGGAATTTTCCCTTGCATCTTATTCTAAGACATGTCAAGTTTAAACATTTTGACATTAGCATGTTTTGGTCACTATAGAGGGCCTTCAAAAGAATTGGCTGCCATGAGAATTTGTTGTAATCTTGTATTATTCTGGAACAACCAAGAGGGAACTTTTCCACTAAAGTTAATATATGAAAGGTCAAGATATCTCTAGTCATATTGGTAATAAGGAAGTTCGAAGTTCTTTAATCATTTTTTTGTGCAATTTGACATACCCAAGAGTTTTAGTTGAAGCTTTGGGGTTGGCGCCCAAATCTAAAAGGTAGGTTCTTTCACTAAATTGTTTTAATCGATCAAGTGTACCTTAAGGTGTGAATGGTTTACAAATGATATTAAAGAAGATGGAACTTCAAGATGATTCTTTAAAATATCCAAAAATCAAAGAGATATGAACTTATTGGAACATGAAGGAATTGATCCCTTGAGTGCATTTTTACTCAGATCTAACTCTTCAAGATTCCTTAAATCACAACAAGCTATAAAACAGATTCATGAAATATATGTCAGTTCTATAAAATACTAATATAAGATATTAGCTAAAGAAGGATGATTAAAGAAATAGTAATGTATCCAAGAAGTTTCCATCAAGCTCCTTGTTCAATGATAACTGATAAGAAATTGAGGAGTCCAAAATTTTTAGTAATAATAATTAATTTACCTTTAGTAGCTAAGATGCCAGCCAGCCCACAGTCAAACAATTTCAATATTTCAAAAAAAGACAACACTCTAAACCTTTAAAGAATGTTGTCGTTGAGATGAGAATAAGACATGAATATATCTTCTACATTGCTCGACAAATTGAACTCTATGCAAAACGAAGTAAATGTATAAGAGGCATTAGATGCTTTTAAGTGAAATTTATATATATATATATTTGAGTGGAATTAAAGTATCACAAATCAACCTTCGCTCACCTTGAGTAAAAATAGTGTTGCTCAAGTAATATTATCGTTAAAAGAGGGAGTTAATTTATGGGAAAGCCTTAACTACTTGTAGTAGGGAAATATTTTCGTCGAGAAAAACCCCATCTAGTTTAGCCACTCTTAATTTTTTGAAACTTCCAATTTCTGCAAGAGTGAACATATAAAATTTTCAACTGTTGTAATAAAATTAGCTAAGGCTTATGTAGACTTATGAAATTACTTTTTCATTGTTTAAACAAATTATTTATTAAGGAGAGAATTAAAAGAGAGAAAGAGAGAGAGAGAGAGACATACGATATGTTATCTTAAGAAAAATAATTAAAAGTATAATTAATTAAAAAGAACAATAACGATAATAAAAGTACTTATTTGTTTTGTAGAGTTAAAGTCATTACTTGTAACTTTATATTCTTTGTCTTGTAGGAAAAAAAATTAATTCCTAATCAGTTAATTGGTCTTTCCAACCACTTAAATGTAGATATACATTTTTTCCCATTTTTTGAATAAATTAGTAACTAAAATTATGCAAAGCTTCTAGCTTTGTCAAGAGTTACAAATATAATTAAATCACACAATCAAAAACACAAATTATGTTGTCCAAGCAAATTAGGTTACTCATCAAGAATTTAATTTTATTAATAAAAAAATCAAAATATAGTTCCACCTTTACTATTTATTGACCCTCTCAGCTGGTTACTTTCTATACTCAAGGACTTCAAATTCGAAAGTCCACTAAGCACTCTCAATATACTGTTGTTCAAAAGATTGTTACTCAAATCAAGTTCTTCCAAATTGATCAAACTCAATTGTTGTGGAGACCTGCACCCAACCTGCGATGTATTGTCTGTTTTGGCCCATTGGACCTTATGATTTTATCCCCAAAAGGTGGCTCTCAAGTATAGGCTTAAGTCTCAACATATATATTATAGCAGATCCTCAGAGATTCTCGATGTGAGACTGGGGTGTTACAAACTCCCCCCGTTTTAAAGCTTGACGTCCTCGTCAAGCCTAATAAGAAGCAGACAGAACCAATACGGAGCAGACAAAACCAAAATCACACCAGGTGTTAGGATTCTAGAGGTGGCTCCCATCGTGTAGCATTTAGCTCCCACAGGATTCTAGAGGTGGCTCCCATGATGTAGCACTTAACTTTCACCAACTGGTGATTGCACTCTGATACTATTTATGGAGACCTGCACCCAACCTGCGAGGCATTGTCTACTTTGGCCCATTAGACCTCACGGTTTTGTCCCCAAAAAGTGCCTCATAAGTATAGACTTAAGTCTTAACATATATATCATGGCAGATCCTTAGAAATTTTTTTGATATAAGATTAGGGTATTACAAACTCTCCCCATTTTAAAGCTTGATGTCCTCGTCAAGCCCATTACCGAACAGATAGAACCAGGATCACACCAGGCATTGGGATTCTAGAGGTGGCTCCCATCGTGTAGCACTTAGCTCCCACCAACTGGTGATTATGCTCTGACACTACTAAATCTGTCATTCCCCAAACAGAGGCATAATAGATGCTGCACATCTGCGAGATCTAATCTCACAAATATGCAAGGCAGCCAACTAACAAAATGGAATTCAAATATATATATAATTATAAAATAAAAGAAATTTAATTGTTTAAAAAAACAAATGCAATAAAATGAAATTTATAGGCATAATAAAATGTTTGAAATAAATGTGCAAAATATTTAACAGTTTATAAAATAATAGTCTCAAAAAGTTATACTATTTTTTTACACACGAAAGTCTACACAACCAATACTAAAATTGAAACGTCACTCCCCGATATTCCTGCATATCGATCCACATTCTAAACATGTAAAATATTAAAGAATATAATGAGTACAACTACTTAGTAAGCAACTGACATTCTTTCAGTTGGGTAAACACAGTCAAAAATTTTAATGCCAAAATAACAATTTGAATTAAGAAATACAAAATTTTGGGAAATTCTATATTTATACATAACTTATTTCAAAATAATAATATGATAAATATATTTAAACGAAATTCTTATGCTTAAATCTTTGAAATATATATAATCTAACTATCTCTCTTTATAAGCTATGGACAAAAATCACTATTCTAAACCGGTGGCATAGTTTAAAATAAAAATCACTATCTTTAACTGGTGTCACGGCTCAAAACAAAAATCATTATTCTAAATCGGTGGCACGGTTCAATACAAAAACTACTATTCTAAACTAGTAGCATGGTTCAATACGAAAACCTCTATTCTTAACTAGTGGCATGGTTTGAAATCGGGTCCTAATTGCAAAATACATGTCGACATGGCCAACAACTAACCCTCATTGGCAAAGTTCAAGCATAGCATATAGGGATAGCATCCAAAACAAAAAAAATTAGATTACCGATAAGGTATTACATACATTTATTGTGTTTAGAAATAGAGACATTTTATACACAAAATATTTCTCATGCGCATGTCTATAAATTATCAGGTAAACCGTTTAGCAAAATCATAGCAAATTTCAATCGTAAAAAGAAATATACGGATAAATAGCACAATATTTTCAAATCCAAATCTAAAACTATAGATTTCATGCTTAACCCAATTTACTAAAACATACAAAATAACATATTTTCACATATATGATGTAAAAATATTAAGAGCTAATTTTTTTTGAAAATAAATACAGAAGGAATATCGAGTCACTTACCTGATTTGCTAAACTGACACTTAAGTCACAAATCACACAATTCTTCTAATAGCCTAAAGATTAAGAAAAAAAATATATATATACATATATCTAAAAATCAAAATTTAGTGACGATATAAATTTAACAATGGATAACTTTTCGTTAGTCATTTGGAGACATTTGGGTAGTGAGGCAACCTTCCTAACAAACCAAAATTTTCTTAATAATAAAATATTTAAACTACATAAAATTGAAAAACTAATAATTAAAACATAAAATCAGTATCAATGTGAATTTTATGAAAATATAGTTAACTCCTATAAAAATTTTCTTTTTTTTTTAAATAAATATATAAACAAATAGAATTTTCTCAAAATCAAGTAAAATAAAGATAATTTAATAAATACGTATTTAAATATATAAAAATTCACTAAAATTACTAAAATTGAGATTAATACTATTTTTAACTAAAAATATTTTATTTTGGCTGATATAATTTTACAAAAATTAAAAATGAATTTTTTTAAATTTTAGAATTTAGCAATCTGTGATGGTTTAGCTTACTTGAAGCCATTACAAAACCAAATTCATGCAAACCCTGATGTTGTTTAATAACACAATTCAATGTAGAGATGTAATACTATAATGCAGAATTTTATTTAGGCAAAAACAATTTCATATAACCTAAGTTTCGGGGGTCTAAACTTTCAAAATCATTACAAACAATTTTAGAATTTTTTGGGTTTTCAGATTGGCAGATTCAATTAGCCTACTTTGGGGTTTCAATTTTTTTCACATAGATCTCGTATAACCAAATTGATTGTACCATTAGAAAGTTCACATTTTGTGCTATGAAATCCATCTAAGTTTTGCCAAAAATGGTCACCAACGAATGGTTTTCTGATGACCCAAAGTTGGCTGGTCAGAATAGTTAGAAAACCCAAATCAATAACCAAAAAAAATCATAACTCCTAAATACTCAACCAAACGATGTGCCACACCTGCCATTTGAAAGATCTCGAATAGACCTTTCTACGGATACCCATAATGTCACTGAAAAGTCATCGAAAAGTCAGCAATTGTAAAAATACTTCAAAATAAAACATAGGTTTTATGAAAATTAATAAAAAATATAAGATTTTCAAAAAAATAGGCAAAATCTTGCCTAAATCCGTGTTTTCCATGATAGATTTGCCTCTCTTGTGCCTTTCTTCTTCTTCCCTAAGGTTAGACTCTCTCACAGCCTTATTTGACAAAAGGTAACATAAAACCTTGTAACTCTAGCTTTTATTTTTTCATTAGGCTATTAGAAGAATTGTGCGATTTGCAACTTAAATGTCAATTTAGTGAATCAGGTAAGTAACGCGATATTCCTTCAGTATTTATTTTCAAAAAAAATCAACCTTTAATATTTTTACATCATATATGCAAAAATCTGTTATTTTGTCTTATGTTTTAGTAAATTGAGTTGAGCACGAAATTTATAGTTTTAGATTTAGATTTGAAAATATTGTGCTATTTATCTGTATATTTCTTTTTACGATAGAAATTTTGCTATGATTTTGCTAAACGGTTTACCTGATAATTTAGAGATATGCGCATGAAAAATATTTTGTCTATAAAATGTGTCTATTTCTAAATACAATAAATGTACGTAATACGTTATCAATAATCTAATTTTTTTTATTTTGGATGCTCTCCCTATATGCCATGCTTGAACCTTGCCAATGAGGGTTAATTGTTGGCCATGTCGACATGTACTTTGTGATTGGGAACCGATTTCAAACTGTGCCACCGATTAAGAATAGTGATTTTTGTATTGAACCGTGCCACTGGTTAAGAATAGTGGTTTTTGTATTGAACCGTGCCACTGATTTTCAATAGTGGTTTTTGTTTCGAACTGTGCCACCAGTTATGGATAGTAGTTTTTGTTTTAAACCATGCCATCGATTTAGAATAGTAGTTTTTGTCTATAGCTTATAAAGGGAGATAGTTAGATTATATATATTTCAAAGATTTAAGCATAAGAATTTCGTTTATATATATTGGTCATATTATTATTTTGAAATAAGTTATTCGTAAATATAAAATTTCTCAAAATTTTGTATTTCTTAATTCAAATCGTTATTTTAGCCTTAAAATTTTTGAGTGTGTTTAACCAACTGAAAGAATGTCAGTTGCATACTAAGTAGTTGTACGCATTATATTCTTTAATATTTTACAGGTTTCGAATATGGACTAACATGCGGGAATATCGGGGAATAATGTTTCAATTTTAGCATTGGTTGTTTTGACTTTCGTGCGTAAAAAATAGTATAACTTTTCGAGACTATTATTTGATAGACTGTTAAAGGTTTCGTACTTTTATTTCAAACATTTTGTTATACCTATAAATTTTATTTTATTGCATTCGATTTTTTTAAACAATTAAATTTCTTTTATTTTATAAATATATTTATATATATATATATATTTGAATTCCATTTTGTTAGTTGGTTGCCTTGCATATTTCTAAGATTAAATCTTGTAGATGTGCGGCGTTTGTTATGCCTCAGTTTGGGGCATGACAGATTTAGTGGTATCAGAGCACAATCACCAGTCGACAGGAGCTAAGTGCTACATCGTGGGAGCCACCTCTAGAATCCTATGGGAGCTAAGTGCTATATGGTGGGAGCGACCTCTAGAATCTCAACACCTAGTGTGATCCTGGTTCTATCTGTTCCGTATGGGGCTTAACGAGGACATAAAGTTTTAAAACGGAGGGGAGTTTGTAACACCCTAATCCCACATCAGGAAAATCTCTGAGGATTTACCATAAGATATATGTTGAGACTTAAGCCTATACTTGCAAGGCACCTTTTGGGATAAAACTGTAAGGTCCAATAAGCCAAAGTGAACAATACCTCAGAGATTTTCCCGATGTGGGACTGAGGTGTTACAAACTCCCCCCGTTTTAAACCTTGACGTCCTCGTCAAGCCCAATATGAAACAGATAGAACCAGGATCACACCAAGCATTAAGATTCTAGAGGTGGCTCCCACCGTATAGCACTTAGCTCCCGTCGGCTGGTGATGCGCTCTGATACCATTTGTGGAGACCCACACCTAACCTGCAAGGTATTGTCCGCTTTGGCTCATTAGACCTCACTGTTTTTTCCCCAAAAGGCACCTCGCAAGTATAGGCTTAAGTCTAAACATATACATATATATATCATAGCAGATCTTCAAAGATTCCTGATATGGGATTATGGTGTTACAAACTCCCTTTGTTTCAAAGCTTGACGTCCTCGTCAAGCCCAATATAGAACAGACAGAACTAATACGGAGCAGACAAAACTAGGATCATATCAGGCATTGAGATTCTAGAGGTGGCTGTGTAGCACTTAGCTCCCATAGGATTCTAGAGGTGGCTCCCACGGTGTAGCACTTAGCTCATGCTGACTGGTGATTACATTTTGATACCATTTGTGGAGATTTGTACCCAACTTACGAGGTATTGGTTTGGCCTATTGAACTTCATGGTTTTGTCCCCAAAGGGCACCTCGCAAGTATAGGCTTAAGTCTCAATATATCTATCATGGTAGATCTTCAGAGATTTCCGATGTGGGATTGGAGTGTTACAATTGTCTCTCGTTATCTATAAAGAAGGTTCAGAAAAGTTCTTCACTTGATAATATATTAAAAATATATTTATTATTTATTACCATTGTAATTAATTTCGTGAGCCAATAAATTAAAAAGTATTTGTTATATATTACTGTTATAATAATTATTATTTATAAAGAAATAGAAAAAAATATGAAAAAGGATTTTGCAATTATTTTTTTTATCATTTGAAAAACAAAAATAAAAAAACAAACTAAAGCAATTGCTTTGCTTGGGCTCTCACGAAACGAAATTTGATTGGCAAAAAAATCAACTTAAATTTTTATGAATTCGTTAGTTAATTTTAAATTAAAATAAATTTGATAGCTTTATGCTTTATTATTTAAGATTGATTTATCAATAGATTTTTTATTTGAGCGAAATATATAATATATAATATTTACTTTTTTAGTAAAAAATATAATTATTTAATATATATAAATATATATTATTTTAAAATATTTAAAAAATAATTATTATTTAATTCAAATTATTTTTAAAAAATTTAAATTTTTGGTGAAGCAGGGGACAAATCCTAGTGACTATGAAATATGGGAAGTATCAAGCAAGTTGGAGTTAGTTTGAGCAATAACTTTCTATCAAGTAGATCTAATAATTTTGGATGTGCCATAATTACATTATAGAAAAATAATTAAACAATAATATGATATAAAAAACTAACATGAATAAGACATAAACATATAAATGTATCAAAATTATTATAAGATGAATTATTGATATCTCAAAATTTGTATAAATATATAATACTTAAATATAATTATGACACAAAAAAAATACAAACATGACATGAATACAAAAAATTGTATATGTTGTCAAGACTGTTCATCTTCAATAAAGGATAATCTCTTTTACGTTGAAATTGTTAAAAGACCAATAATTTCACAAATTGATATCTTTTGCCCCCTTTTTCATGCCCTTTCTATGCCCCAATAATCATTTTTTGTCATGTATCACTTTTCTTTGCTTCATGTATCATGGGGTAAAATGTAATTGATAGGATACAAAAAGAGACACAGAAAAAGGGATAGAAGATTTCCATTCGAACTTTTACTTCTTTTTACTTAATTTTTTCATTTATTTTTTATTTTTGATTAATAATTTGAAGTCATTTTTTCATGTGTAAAAGAAAGATGAAAAATGAAAAATGATTTTTGATTTAAAAGTGGGTTTAATAAATTAAAATTAAGGGAAAAAATTACTTCTATATATACATGCAATCCAAAATGAATAATCAACGGAGCGTTACATTTTTCCCTTTGAGAATTTATGGAAGGCTATTGGGCTTTGATCTAGTGACATAAAAATTAAAAAATAAAATTATTATAATGAAAAAGCTATATATAATTATCTAATCCTATAAAATTATATTTTAAACATTTTTAGTTTTTATTTTCATCAATTGAAATTATTATAACATGTATTTAATTTAAATTATTTTAAGTATGTTCGTAAGTCAAATGAAGTAAATAAAGTAAATAAATAAAAAGATTAAATAAATAAATTTAAAATTTACCCAAATTAAGTTAAATTCGAATACAAATAGATTCAAAATTGTGTAAGTTTAATTAAATTTGAATCTAATTCAAATATAAATTTATTTTTTAAAAAAAATTTTACAAAATCAATTATATAACAGGTAAAATAAAATTGAAAGTTATGCGCAATCTCAAAATAAATTTAATTTCATCCTATAAAATTATTGTCATTTATTTCTTTGCAGTCTTTCTTTTTTTGTCTTTCATTCCTGTTTCTTTTCTTTTCTTTTCTTTTTTTTAATTTCTTTCCTTCCTTTCCTCTCTTCTCCTCTCCTTTTTTCCTCTTTTTAACTTTCTCTTTCTTTTTTTTTCTTCCTCTTTCTTTCGCTCTTTTCTTCTCTCATCAATAATAACAATAATAATAATAATAATAATAATAAGACCATTGTCTTTCAAATTGAATGGATGAGCGAGGAAATGGGAACAACATACATGTTTGGGCCTTGTGTGTCCATAATTCAAAATAAAAGACCTAATGACCACCACCCGACTAACGTACCAATAGTCACTAAGTTCATATAGGCTACCTAGGAGTCTATTGAATGGTAAAATGAAAACTTAAGCTTTTATCCAAATGAAATGCATAATAAAGAATGTGATGACGTCAATAAGCATAAAATTAAATTTACTGAACTTTTATTGTGCTTATAATATCCATAAGCATTACAATTATTCCAAATAGCATATTAAAGTCCAAATTGAGGGAAATTCTGAAAAATCAATTCGAGGTCGTCTTATACAACACGACAAATACGTGCTTACATTGGGTATGAAACCAAGTGCATGACCCATTTTTTCCACAAAATAAAACTCCACACATATATGTTAGCTATCGAATTTCAAATCTGATGTCAAGTTCATCTCCAAAATGGGGGAGACAAGTTAGAAAAAAAAAATTGCAACGACCCATGTTTGTGCATTTGCGTGTGAAACCAAACAAAAGAGAAGACCTTATTTTTCCATTAGACTAAAACTTTCTACACGTTAGGTAGAAAGCACAAGCTTATTGTCAAGCAACTTGGAGTTATCTTTATATATATATATATATATATATTATTTTTGTATAAAGGAAAGCATAATATAAAAATAGTATAGGGTTGCAGATATAAAAATTTAAATTTCAGATCTATTTGATATTATCTCTTAAAAATACTTACATTAAATCAACTAAGTTAAGCTTGGATTTAGAAGCTTAATTATTTCTATTAAATGGACTATTCTCTAACATTGCACTTTCTTCAAATAGACTAATACTTACCCTTTTTTTTAATTACTTTTTGCTATTTACTGTTTATTTCTTTTCTCACTTTTATTTGAACCCATATTTTCAAGCATAAAATTAAATTTACTGACCTTTTATTATGCCTATAATATCAATAAGCATTACAATTATTCCGAATAGCAAATTAAATTCCAAATTGAAGGCAACTTTGGAAAGTCAAGTCAAAGTCGTCTTATGCAAGGAGACAAATATGTGCTTGCATTGCGTGTAAAACCAAGCACAAGATTTAAGTTTTCCACGAAATAAAATTTTTTATACGTTAGCTATCAAATTTCAAACTTGATGTCAAGTTCATGATTCCTAAAATGGCTGAAAGTTGGAAAAATTATGCAACGACCCAAGTGTGTGCTTTGCGTATAAAACCAAGCAAAAGAAAAGACCGTTATTTTTCCATAAAACTAAAAATTTCTACACGTTGGAAAGTCATTGTCAAGCAAGTTGGAGTTAGTTTCACCAATAACTTGATAATTTTTTAGTATAAAGGAAGACATTACTTAGGAATAGAGATTTGGTTATAAATACTGAAATTCGAATATCAGATTTACAAAATATTACTTTTTAAAAATGACTGCATGAATCAAATGAGTTAAATTTGAGTTCAATAACTTAATAATTTCTATTAAAAGGACTACTCTCTATCATTGCACTTGCTGCTGATAGACCAATATTTACCTTTTCCTTTTAACTTACTTTTTGCTATTTACCTTTTACTTTTTTCACTTTATTTGAATTCATATTTCCAAGTATAAAAGCGAGTTGCAAAATGCATTTTGATTTAAAAGTTGGTATTTTTACTAATTAAAAATGAAAGAAAAAATCATTATTTTACTTCTACTTACATGAAACTACCATGTATGAATTTATATTTCTTTTTATTAATTTTTTCTCAATTTTTACTGAACCATAATATTTTTACTTGCTTTTGCTACATAAAAAAAAACATTCTTATAAAGCAAATAATATAAACCCAGTGAAAGTAAATAATATCTTCAATTCTTTTCTTCCCTTCAAACATCTTGAAATTTACCAAAATTGAACAACCAAGGGAGCCTTAAATTTTTGTTTTTGGGCATGGCTAACCTATTGGAATTTTAGTTACTGATAAAAGGGTATTTTGTTCTTATTTTATGTATATTTCCTAACCTCTCACCTCACTATTTAATTTTGAGACTTTTAAGTTAATCACGTTAATCTTAGTACACTGAGAATATGGAAACTTAACTAAATTTTATCGGAAAATACAAATTTATAATTATCAACGAAATAAAGAATTTGACGACAATTGAGCATACAAGCAAATTTTTCGACTTTTTGTAATGGTAGAAATGAGTAGAAAATAAAAGAATGGTTAGAAAATGAAAAGGATGTAAATAAATCAAAATATTTCGTATTCATAATTAATAATCTGAGTATATATAAACAAATTCAAATTAAAGTGATTATAAACTCATTTTGTCTGGACATTTTATTAACTTATTTAGTTTTCAATTGAACTAGTGATGACAAATTGCTATAAAGGTTGAGCAAAATCCATACGATCACAATATAATTTTTTTTAAAGCAAATGTCTCACATATCTTCTGATTTATACTCCAAGCATTTTTTTTTCATTCCACTTATGAAAATTTTAAATTAGACAGATTAAACTTAGGGTCTATATGCCATATATTGATAACACGATAAAACTTAAAATGCATAAATATATCATAAAATAAAGAATATGATGAAATCAATAAGCGTAAAATTAAATTTACAGCTTTTTATTATGGTTTGATGTCAATAAGCATTACAATTATCCCAAATAGCAAATTAAATTTTAAATTGAATAAAACTTTGAGAAGTCAAGTCAAGCTCGACTTGTTCATCCGGACAAACATGTGCTTGTACTTAAATCTCATAATTTATTTATATTTTTATATCATATTTATATATTTTTACGTGTTATAATTATATTTAAGATATTATATATATTTATTTGAATTTTATATATTAATAATTCGTGTTATATAAATTTTGAAATTTTAAAATTTATATTATTTTTGTGTTATATCATATTTTAATTATTATTTCATTTTATCGTATCTATAACTTCCGTTGTATGTAGAACCAAGCACAAGACCTAATTTTTCCACGAACTAAAACTTTGGACATGCATGTTAGCCTATCAAATTTCAAAGGTTGACATCAATATCAATATCAATGACAAGATCTCCGAAGTGGCCGACGCAAGTTAGAAAAATTTTGCAGCAACCCAAGTACATGCCTTGCGTCTAAAACCAAGCAGGAAGGAAGACCTTATTTTTCTACACGTTAGCTTGAAAGTAGAAAATTATTATCGTTATCAAATTTCTAAGTATTTTTATTTAATTAAAAATTAAGAAAAAAGAGCATTAATTTACTTCTGTATACATGCAACCGGACTTGGTCATAGCAAGCTGTTTGCTAGATTTGACGGATTTAATCTTAAATTGTAGGGGGCCGGAGATTTAGAATAAAATTTCTAAAAATTAGAATTAGAATTAGTTTAGTTTTGCCTAAATTATTATTTAATAATAAAATAATATTTTATTAAAATTAAATATTAATATATGAATATACTTTAATAATATAATGAATAATGAAATAGGTTTTTGGACTGACTCGATCTAATTCTAAGTAAAAAACTTTGATATTTATCACGAATCGACTCATAGACAAATCTGCATGCAACTACCATGTATAAATTTATATGTTTATATATTTATACATATTTCTTTTTGTTAATTTTTCTCATTTTTTGTACATTGTATGTATTATTTTGTTTTTCTCCTAGTTGTGTTTGCTTTTACTTTATAGAAAAATCATATAAAGCAAAACAATATTATTAACCCAATGAAAGTACTTGATATCTGCAAGATCTTTTCTTCTCTTTAGATATCTTGATATGTATCAAAAGTGAATAACCAAAAAGAGCCCTACATTTTTCCTTTCGGGTGTAGCTAACCTACTGGAATTTGAGTTAGAGAGAAGGGGTAGTTTATTCTCATTTTAGGTATTATTCCTAGCCGCTTATCTCGATATTCAACTCTGAGACTTTCAAATCAAATGTGCTAATCTTAGTTACATATATTTTATCCTTTGACAATATTAAAATTTAAATTTTAGCACAAAATATAAATGTATAATTATATAAAAAATTAAAGAATTTGAGAAAATAAAGAGCACAAAGGTAAATTACTGACTTTTCGGTTTTACTAACAGTAGAAATGGTTAGAAAATGAAAAAGATGTAGACAAAATCAAAACATTTCATATTCATAATTAAGAACTTAAGTATATATACAAACAAATTCTAATTAAAGCGGATATGAAGGCAATGTCACATTTCTGGGTTGATGTCAATGTCAAGATTTCCTCAAACAATGCAATATTTTAGTTAATTATAAGAAACATTTATATCTATATGTAACATTTTATTTTTATTCATAATTTTTAAAATTTAATTTTTTGAATATTCATTTTTATATATCAACATTACAACATAATAAAACTAACTTTAATATCATGTGATGCAATGGTTTTATTTTTATATAAATATTTTCATAAATTAAAGAAAATAAAATTGTGATGATCGTTTGCTTCATATATTTGTACTGAAATTATCTATCAAATTCTCGTTTCTTGCACTTTTAAAGTTCTGATTTAAAGTTTCTGCCTTTTTTTTCTTTATAATAATTTCCTATAGTTAATAATTAACACTTTTTTTTCTGAAATAATATTAGTTTGTAAAATAGGCCAAACAAGCAGTACTTACTGAGAATAATGTTTTGATAGGATAGACAAGTACATGCCCTTCGTTTTACCCTTTCAAATCTGAAAGGTAGGTGTAGGATAATTAAAATTAATCGATTAAAATTATGAAATTAGATCTTACTTTGAGCAAAATTTGTTTACATCATTTTACCCTTTCAAATTGGATTTGCAGTGATTTTAAAATCATTTTATTTGGACGTTCTACGAAGTTTTCAGTCTTCAATCAAACTCGTGGTGACAAATTGCCATAAAGGCTCAGCAAAATCCACACTGATCACAATATAGAAACATTTTTTTTATGTTAATATATACTGTGTTTTAAGTTATTATATATTTATATCGGTGTTTAAGTTATTGTTTTTTATGTGTTTTAATTTTTTTTATTTTATTAGATTTTATAACCTTATCATATCCCAAATTACAAT
The DNA here is from genome assembly GCA_038381835.1 of Adansonia madagascariensis. Lineage (NCBI taxonomy): Eukaryota > Viridiplantae > Streptophyta > Magnoliopsida > Malvales > Malvaceae > Adansonia > Adansonia madagascariensis. The sequence goes on from JBBYHL010437048.1 coordinate 15,212, forward strand.
ATCTGCTTGGATAGCGTGTGAACCAAGTACAAGACCTAATTTTTCCACTTTCTAAAACTTTGTACATATATGTTAGCCATCAAATTTTAAAGGTTGACGTCAAAGTCAATGTCAAGGTCCCCTAAGTGGCCAAAACAAAGTTAAGAAAAATTTTGCAATGACCCAAGCATATCCCTTGCGTCTAAAACCTAGTAAAAAAGAAAACCTTATTTTTCCACAGAACCAAAACTTTCTGCACGTTAGCTGGAAAGCAGAAACTCATTATCATTATCAAATTTCACAGCATTTCTATTTAATTAAACATTCTAGAAAAAAAAAAGCATTACTTTACTTCTATCCATATACAATTAAATGTGTTTATAGATCAGGTTATTTGTTTGATTTAACAAGCTTAGTTTATATAGTTCAAGTCTTGGATAAGGATTTTAAAAATTTAAATTAGTTTGACCTCATTTAAATTATTATTTAATAATAAAAATAATATTTTTATTTAAACTTAATTATAAAAATATAATATTAATATAAAAATCATTAAGTTAATCTTAGTACACTGAGAATATGTAAACTTAAGTTTTATCGCAAAGTATAAATGTACGATTATATAACAAAATAAAGGATTTGTTTAAATCAATGAGGGCATAGAAGTAAATTTGCTACTTTTTGTTATGATAGAACTTATGATATCTTTGTTCATTTCTCAAGGAAATGTATGATTATACAATATTAATACATTAACATGTCAAAATTTATATAAAAATATAATAACTTAAACACAATAATAATAATAATAATATAAATACATAAATTGTTAGGTTTAAAATGAGGGTTGCCCATCATCAGTAAATGGATAATCTCCTTAACTTTTTAAAATTTTTAACCGTAGTTATTTGAATTCATTTTTTATGTATAATAGAAAGGTGGAAGTAAGCGAGTTTGATAAATTAAAAATTAAAGAAAAAATTACTTGCATATATACATGCAATCAAAAATGGATAACCAAAGGAGTCTTAACAATTTTTTCGAGTATTTATGGAAGCCCATTAGGATTTGAATTAAAGAAAAAATATATTTTATTCTCATTTTATAAATTGTTTCTAACCTTTTTTATCTCAAATAAATTGAGATATTTAAATTAGAGGGGTTAATATTAGGGTCTATGTGTCATATATTGATAACATGCAACTCAGATTTTATCAAAAAGAACAAATGCAGAAATATATCATAAAAATAAAAGAATGTGATGAAATCAATAAGGATCAAATTACATTTATGACTTTTTATTATGTTTATAATATCAATAATAAGCATTACAATTAATCCCAAATAGCAAATTAAATTCCAAATTGAAAGGAAATTTTAGGAATTGAAGTTGAGGTCGTGTCATTGAGTGTAAAACCAAGCATAATACCTAATTTTTTTTCCACTAACTATAACTTTGTACATATATGTTAGCCTATCAAATTTCGAAGGGTGACGTTAATGTCAAAGTCAATGTCAACATTCCAAAAATGGTCGACACAATTTAGAAAAGTTTTGCTTATGTGCCTTTGCGTGTAAAACCAAGCAGACGAGAAGACCTTATTTTTTCACTAAACTGATTAAAACATTTTACACGTTTGCTAGAAAGTAGAGATTTCAATGGCTGGGCTACTCCCAAGTTTGGAAGTACATTTAATATTTAGAAAGAATTAAACAAAAATATTAGATTTTAAAAATGAGTTTAAACAAAAGAATTAGGTCGATTTTAAGGCTCGCATTCAAAGTTCAAGCCCACCTATTTTTCAATTATATATTTTATGTTATCTTTAAGTTTCTATATAAGTGAAGTTATCCATATTTTAAACCGTAATAAAAAAATTATTAAATTAATTATTAAAGACTAAATTAAAGAAAAAACATATTCTAAAAAAAAAATATATATATATATATATAATATAGGCCGGTCTAGATGGGCATAGACTAGATATTTATAAATATAAGCAAGTTTAGAAAAGTTTAAAGCCAAAACTTCAGATCAAGCTGGACTTAAATAAAAATAAATAATATTGATACCATACTTAGGCTCAACCTAACTCTACTAGAAAGAGAGTAGACACTCACTGTAAAACAAGTTAGAGTTAATTTCACCAGTAACTTAATAATTTTTGTTGAAACATTATACTCTCTAATGTTTTACTCGCTTATAATAGACCAATAATTACCTTCTTTTACTTTACATTTTGCTATTTACTTTTTACTTTTATTGACTTTATTTGAATTCAGATGCAAAATGCATTTGGACTTAAAAGTAAGTATTTTTATTAATTAAAATTAAAAGAATAAAAAAAAGCATTATCATATGAAGCAAGTAATATTAAACAACGCATTCATAATTTTTTGCAATGTTTTTATTCTTATTCATAATCTTTAAAATTTAATTTTTTGATCACAATCTTTTAATAATATTTTAAATATTCATTTTCAATTAAAATATAATAAAACTAGCTTTAATCTCCAATGATGCAGTAGCGCCGCTTTTATTTTTATATAAATTGTTTCATAAATTAAAGAAAATAAAATTATGGTAATTATTTTTGCTTTGTACTGAATTATCTATCAATTTCTCATTTCTTGCACTTTTACAAAAGTTCTTATTTAAAATTTCAGCTTTTTTATATTTTCCCAGAGTTAATAATTAATATTTGTTATTTTTTTAAATTAGTATTAGTTTATAAAATGGGCCAAACAAGCAGTGATTATTGGAAATAATGTTTTGATGGCAAAATGCAACAAATTATTCCACAATAAAAAAATAAGGATTACATACTTTGGTGTGATTGAGCCGACTCAAGCCCTAAATTGAGAACTTTGAGTTTGAGTTTGATTTTAAACTAGTAATTAAAAATTTGATTCAAGCTCGATCGTATTTTACTTTACAGTTTGATCAATTTAAGATAAAATTTAAACTAACCGAGCTTGTCCAGTTAAGATAATTTTACTAATAAAAACGAGTTTCTTCAACGTTAAACTTAATCATTGGTACTCAAATTCTAGCTTGAATTAAAAATTTTCGGTACAAATTAATAATAATTAAAAAAAATTATTCAAACTTATAAATTAGTCAAGTTGGCTTTTAAAATACTTCAATTTGAACTAAAATTTGAATTGCTTAATGACTCAAATTACACTTTGGGAAGTCTAAGTCAAGTC
>JBBYHL010437058.1:0-18397 GCA_038381835.1 Adansonia madagascariensis
TTATGTTTTCTACTTATTTTTGCTGGTAATTGTTACTTCATGCTACTTTCCTTTTATCCTTGCATCACTTTAATTATCTATTACTTATCATGCTCAGGGTGCTCGAAGAACAGCTTCTGAGTGGACAAATGCTGATGTTGAGAAAGAAGATTCACTGCTGAAATATTCGGTGATGAACTGGACAATCCTGAACTAAGTAGCAGCATGGGAGACTTCTTTTAAGTAACAGTTCATTGAAATATCTGGAATCAAAGGCTGAGTTGTGAAAATTTGGATTTCAGTCACATTGCAATTCAAATTTGTCTTGGAATCCGGTTCAAACTGTCATTTCACGGACAGTCTTAAACAGGTAACAAGTTTTTGATACAATTATGCCTCAAAAAATTGGTGCCTGCCTTGAGGCTGCAACTTTCCAAACTAAAGCTTTACCCGATTCTTTATTTTTTTAAAAATAAGCTCCAATTTTACTAAGTTACTTGAGCATTTTATTGCAATTATATGTGTCCCTCATGCTTGAAGAGATGGGATAGAATGAAGAAATTTTTTCAATGCTTTTTTTTTATTAAAACAGTTTCATATATGTGATTTTTGCAATATCTTTATCTATATTTTATCTTTATTTGTATGCCCAAGATGAAGAAAGGTTCTTCCTTTTTTGTTTTACCTTGATCTGGAGGGGGCTTAGCGATGAGTTCAGGCACAGAATATACGCTCGCACATTGTAGAGATTATTGAGGAAGTTTTTGGGCCTGGCATGCTAACATGGCTTGTACTTTTCCTTTCCTTGCTGGTTGTCTTTTTCATTTAATCTCTGTACCTCCCCATCAGTGCATCAAGTACAGTGTGTTGGGGAATAATTTCAAGTACACTAACTTGCTTTTTCGTCACTAATCACATATATTGATCAATATATTTCTTGTTTAATTTGTTGCAGGTTGTGCTGAGCATGTTGAAGAAGTAATTACTCAAATAAACTTGAGTTAGAGTGGCTTGTGAGCAGAGCACCGCTACTTTCTGCTAATTGATTGAAATCTATGGCTGTTTTTTTCCCACTTCTATCAACCACAATGATACAGCACACACGACACTAAACTAAAGTAAATTTTATGTTTTTGTTTAATTGTATAACATAATCTGTTTTTCAAAAGCATTCATTTCACTTGCAATTATTTTTTCTATAATAAAACTTGCAATTATATTGATCAATGGTTATTCTAATTTATTTTGCACATTATGCTGAGTATGTTGGGTCCAACAGTAAGAAAAGAAATTAAAAGGCTGACAATTAATTGGTGTAAACTTAAAATCTAAACTGATAATTAATAAGCTATATATTTATGGATTTTTCCTAAATAAAAAATTTAAACTTTCATTAAAATTTTATGGGAAAAAAGTTCAAAAAACGACCACTATTTTTAGGCCTTGAGCATTTGCTAAGTTTGCTTTATTTGAATAAACTCTCTTCCAAAAACATAAAAAATCTAAATCCTCCTCTAAGTTAATGAGGACCTTGAACGGTTTAACGTTTTGAAAATCTCGGATTGTGTGGGACTTGTGGAGGTAGCTTCAAAAAACTTAATTTTTTTTTTTTTCATAATTTGGGCTGTGTTAAGCTAAGTTCAAAGTCCATATGTTCCAAAATAATGGAGGGTGGGTAAAATTAAACCTCAAAGAAATTACCATAAAATCAATAATTTTGGATTTTAAAGGTTTGATGTATATTTGATGGTTTCTATTATGTAGCGGTCTTATTATTTGTTAGAGTCAAAGATTCAGTCAAAGAGTACTAAGTGAACGTTGTGTTCAGTTCAGTTGCTTACTTTAAATTCCATCCGTTAACACAGGTATTTTTTTTTTTTTCCCCTTTTACTGCCTGCCAGTTTCCATCCTCGCTCTGCTACTCTGACGCAAATCCCAAAATTTTGATATGATTTTTCAAAGTTCTTCAACTCCGCACTCACTTCCCATTCTTTCTCCTCGACTGAAAAATGAAGCTTCCTCTTCGTTTTTTTGTTTCTGTTTCTCTTTTACAGGTAAGATTCTGCTCTTCTACCCTACTTCATGAAGAGGAGCACGAGGATGGCCAAGTGGAGGGGAAATCTCAAAAAAAAAAAAAATGAAAAATATGAGAGTAAAATCAGATATCCTGCCATGTTTTAGTCGATCTCCAATGCCAATAAAGGTGGATTGTAGCTCTGACCAACCAGCCAACGAGAGAAGCAAAAAGAAGAATTTCTGGATTGTCGGGAACTGAGGGAAAAAAAGCAAAAGGGAAATGTGAGTAAGATATTTTCTTTTCTTTTCTATTTTCCAAGTCTTGTTAGTTTTTTTTTTGGGGGTTAATTTAATTATTTTTAAATTTTCTTATAATTCCTTTTCTTATGTTTTTCTTAGTTTTCATTTATTTGTTTGCATATTTTTCATTCTTTATTGTTCTTGATAACTTTTTGATTTTTGTGTCCTTTTTTTTGTCTACCTATTCCTTTTTATTCTTGTCAATTAAACTGTTCTTTTGTTTAGGTAAATTTTATTCACAGCAGAAACTGCGCATTGACAAGACTGATTCTGGTGGCCTTTCAGTTTCTTATCTTATTTGGGGTAAAGGCGATTTCATCTTAAAGCGTAAGGTCTGGTTTCTATATATTGAATATATTTACAAGTATGTGTTGTGTACAATTCTCAGTTTTTCATAGCACATTTTTTTACTGTCTGCTGGTTCTATTTATTGAGCCTATCTTGCTGCTGATTAATATCTGATGACCAGTTATTCCATTTTACTTCTTACTTGGCAAAAAGTTGTAGTATTTTCTGCCTTTTTTTTTGGGGAAAAAAAAAAAAAAAAAAAACTCTTCTGTTCTCCTGGTTAGGAAAAGACTTTTTAGTTCTGCCAACAGCAGGAGGCATACCAAATGCCTTCTGTAGGCTGTATCTCTATGATACTTAAGAGAAAGTGGCAATACCAAGATCAAGTTGGTAGGAATTTTGTGCTTTTCCTTTGATAGATCTGGATGCATTCTACTTGTTAAATCCCAGTGGTGATCAAGCTGAATTTGAGAACTGGTATCAAAACTTGGAGGTACTTTTTCTGTTTCTTTTTTAGTTATTAGCTGGAGTGATTGAAGGTCAAGCATTTGTCATACTTATTATGTTTGTGGATACTTGTTCTCAATCTGTCTCATGCATGAATTTTGTTTCATTATCCTAATTGCCACTTATGTATAGTATTGCACTTTATAGAATAATAGTTGATCCTTGTCTTTGACTCTAGGTGACCCTAATGATTAATGACTGTGATTACTTAACATAATCTACATGACTTGGTCTGCTTGAGATGTGTATCCTTTCTATTTGCCTGTTTCCTTAGTCGCATGCCTCAAAGAAATTCCTTAGGTCACAAAATGAAGTTTGACCTTCTGGTTCCTATTCTCTGCAATGTGGAATATATCTTTGAAACCATGGCATTATTGCAATTTTGATTTTATTCAGTTCTTTTATAGCATAATCAGCATTTTCATTTTTTTTGCCTTTTCATGATATGAACACTATCATAGGATAAGGGCTCTATCCACTGGTGTTACCCTGTAACGATCTAAGAGAATTCTTTGGTAATTCTTTGTTTTCACCAGCAGACATGCATAATGCAGCACTAGATAGGTTTATTTGTTTTCTTTACCCTTTGAAAACCATGTTATTGTTTCGGCAGGGAAATACCATCTTAGGAGTTCATATACATTAATATTCTGATAATGTCATTCAGTTAGAATGTCCGGGTTCTAGTAATGTCCCAGGACATAGAAAGGCTATATGTCATATGTGATGCTTATGGGATGTCCACATTCAAATAAATACTTGGTAAACCAATCTGAAAGTTTATTTTGGTTAAGTGAGGATTTTAGCTTTTCAACTTTTATTGATTTCGGAAAGTTCTGAATGGAAGTTGGACCAGACCATTATTCACAATAGAGGCAAAAAATTAGACATATATAATTGTTGATATGGGCTGAGTTTATTATTTTTTCAGCTTTTTCTTGTTGAAGTTACATACATTGACAAAATTTCTTGGTATAGCAGCAGACAAACTGGTAATTTACTTTTCAATTTTACACTTTTTTGCCATAACATTTCCCTTGAGTTGCTATGGTGATTGCTCTAGGTTAACATCAAATCAATATACGATAGAGGCCATAAAGGAGCATTACAAGGTTTATAAGTTGAAGGATTACTTGGTAAGGTATGTGATATAAAAATTTACATTTGTTTCTTGAATCTTTAATGCGGCTTCCATCCTTTTTTGATGTTTTAAGCCAAAATAGGCTTATGCATATCAGCATGGTGGACTGTTATAACTTTTGCCGATTCCGCACTGCATTTGGATGACCTTTCCCTTTTGCTTCTGTTTTTTCCCTTCTGTTAATTATTTTCTAGGTTAAGCCAAATATGGTGTCAGTTGCAGACATTAGAGTAGTTTCTTCCGGACACTGAAGCAGTTTCTTATGATGTTTGTGGCATAATACGGACTGTTAACTCGGTTTACAAGGTGATGATAACTTTAAAAATTGCTTTTTTTCTCAATATGTTCTTTTTTACGGCACATCTTATTTTATATTAAACCCATTTTGAATCCTAGGTAGCCTTCACCTACGGACCAAAGAATGCCAAGTCACAAGTTAAACAAATAGATGAAAGTGGAAATTTCTGCTTTGAGGTATGCAACTTAAATGAGCCACATCTTATTTTTTTTATGACGATGTTGAGGATTGAGTTAAAAGAGGAGGTTGTTTATATGCTTTAGGTGCCACACCTACCATTTACCCTGAACTTTTGTTTTTACCATTTTATGGCTGATGTTATGGTCAAGAGTCCCCTATTTGATGTTGAATTTTTGCAGGTAAATTTCAGATTTCATTAGAAATGTTTGATTGTTTTACTCGCTTTAAAACTTGTATTTTGTTTCAATTATATTTGCTATATTCTATCCTACGTTGTTAAAGTGTTGAGATGCCACAATTTTCTCACTTGGTGTATAATTTGGGTTTGATGTTAATTTGGTTGTTTAAGTAAATTGTATAAGTTTTCAAGTTGCTCTATATATGCAGATTTTTTTTACCATATAATTATTCCTTCTAGGCATTTTGTTATATCTCTCTATTAAATTTCTAAGCTGCAATCAAGTCTGGCGCCTTCTTCATGAACCTTTTGTATTAGTTGATATTTTAAGATATTTTTGTATCTGATTAATTTATGAATGCTTCTAATACTGTAATGTCACTCATCTTTTTAGGTCAAAATGCTCATCTATGGAAATTATGTTTGAGGAAAATAACTGGTGCCTAGAGCAAAGCTTCATTGACAGGGATGTTGGTTCAGAGGATGTTAGAAGAATCGAATTTGTTCAAATGGATTATTGGGTTAATGTAATCTCTACCCATTATATAGATGCTTACATGTTTCAGCAATATGCTTACAGTGGGGGATATTATTGGTAAGTACCTATGCATATCATTCATTTTAAAATGTTATTATTAGAGAATCTCCACTTTAGAATCAGGCTTATCCTGGGATTTCTATCATTTATAACATTTTGGTCACACACCGGTTTAAATTTTCTTATCAAGCGTTGTTTCTTCCTAACAAATTGCGTTCCTTCCTACTAGAATTTCAGGTAAGATATAAAACTTGATCTTGGTGTCTTGTCATGATTGTATACCAGCTTTGCAGCCTGTCTTCTTCCCCACATATATTCATTTATGCCTACGCACACACACATACACACACATGTGTGTTTATTTGTTCTCAATCTGTCTCATGGATGAATTTTGCATTAGTATCTTGATGGCACTTAGTGTTGTATGTTATAGACTAACTGTTGACCCGTATTCCTATTTTGATTTTTACACATCCCATTATATTAATGTCTAACTATCATAGGATAAATGGTTTATTCATTGGTGTTACACTCCAAAGATTTAGGAGAATTCTTGAGTAATTGTTTGTTTTCATCCACACACATATGCATATCACAATACTGCAGAGGTTTATATGTGTTCCCCACCCTTGAAAATCATGTTATTGTTTAGTCAAGGAAATCCCATCTTGGGAGTTCATATATATTTATATTCTGGTGATATCATTGAGTTAGATTCTCCCTAAGATTCTGTTAATGGCCCTGGACATAGAAAAGCTCTATCTCAAGCTGTCTTTGATGCTGATGGGATGTTCACATTCAAATCAATGCCCTAGGAAAGCAATCTAAATGTTCATGTCACCATTACTCATTCATTTCTTCATGGTTGCACACCTTTCACTCATTTACATTTATAAACCAATTTAAGGCTGATTACTTAACCATTTGAATAGTGGGATATTACTTGTAAGTACCTGTGCCATTAAAATGCTATTTATTGCAAATTCTGGTATCAACTTTAGAATCAGTCGGTGTTCTAGACGTGGCTGGACTTGCATAAGGAATTTGATCTTAGGTTGTTTCAATGGGTTTTGGCTGTTCTTCTGTTCATTTTAGATGTTTTTGGTGTTTATTAACAAAGCTTTCAATTATTAAGATATGTTATTATTTATTCCTGCCTTGGGGATTTCTATCATTTTGAGCTTTTTCATCACAAACCGGTTTAGATTTTTCTTATCAAGCGTTGTTTCTTCCTAATAAATTACTTTTCTATGTGTTTTTCAATGAAGGATATTTGAGTTGAGCTGAATAGAGCTGATAACTTATCAACGAGAGAGTAACAGAACTTATGTTGCCATGCATTGGTATAAAAAGTCTAATTCTTTACAAAATCAAAGATTCTGCTCCCATAATTTACAACCCATCTGTAGGACTAGTATGCCAAAATTACTCTGGGTTCTTGAGACTCCCTCATGGAATGTATTTCACTGCAAAGGATGAAGGAGAGGTGATGTCTATAATATATAATTATCCAGTTCAACCGGAAAGTTTGTGAATTTTTTATTAGCGAGATTGTGTCGTATGCCTTCTGTTCCTTTGCCCTCTAGGAAAGCAGATTATCAATCACTGCTTACTGCAGTTCTAATATTACGTTCAATTTCCCCCTGTTTCATAGGTTGATATGATAATCCGGACTGCTGGCTGCCGTATTCTTGGCCTTGGTGACCTTGGAGTTTAGGAGATTAGGATACCAATTGGAAACTTGATTTGTATGTAGCTGCAACTGGTATCGACCCTCAAAGAGTTTGGACTAATCCTTTTTTTTCCTCCTCCTTGTGTGTATTTTTGCATGCATGTGCATGTCTGCTGTTTTCAACTTGGTTTATACATTCTTATAGGTTCTTAATGCGATTAAGGTGGATCATAGAATGTGTATCAACCATTTGATGACCATTTTCGTATTTGGTTGTTGACTGTATTTGACATATTTAGCCATAAGTTATAGTTTTCTTTGACATGCACATCAACTTCTATTTGTGGCTTAGTGGACAGCACTTGCATATATTTGGTTTATATCTTGCTTTCAAAGTTTGTTCCATTTTATTATGGTATTTTATACTTTCAAGTTTCAACGTTTTCTTGCTATTGTGACTCTTTTCTTGTGTTTTAATTTAATTATTCAATCAATAACTTAGCATTGCAGTGCAAGCCGTTGCGATGATGACCGTAAAAGGTGAAACAGCTGCGCGAAACTTTTTCCTACTTGGTATAGGTATATGGTTTTATAATTAAAACTTTAGCACTTTTCATCCTATTTTCCAAAGTGTTTGCTGTTCTATTAACTATGTAATATGTCCTTCTTCCGGTGCAATAAAGATGACATTTGCATGAGAATGATTGTGATTTTCATGTGAATAAGGTTTACTCAAAAAATTATCCAAGGGTTTATCTAAACTATGTACTTCATTCATATGTTTATGCATATATTTAATTTCTCTGTATTAGAAAATGATTATGGTTTGACTCTAGGAATTTAAATGCTCTAATTTAAGTACGTGTTGATTGACCATTTGGTAAATTTTATTTTGTCCTCAATGTTGTGGGTACGTATTTACTTTCTGTTGTTTGTTCTTGTTAGGGATCTCGTCTTCAAAGTGAGGAACAATCTTGATCCAGCAGCAGCACCAGTCGCTAAAGATCTAGGACAGATATTCGGACTTAGAGAGGGAGCTTCTGTACTTGAAGTGGTAAGTTCAATTTCAGTGCTTGTATGGCAGCATGTATAAATGCCGGGTTTTGTTACATGAAATTCGGTTGGTGCAGAATCTTCTGTGTATATTGACAAAAAAGGTTATGTTATGATACTCTTCTATGAGAATAGACTTCTACAAATTATAGACACTCATTACGACATAAATAAGAACCTAATTGGTGTGAACCATATATTATTCAGGTTGAAAAGGTCAAACGTGGTGGGTATGTATTTACTTTCTTTTGTTGTTGTTAAATGTCTCCTCATTAAAGTGAGGAACAATCTTGATCCAGCAGCAGCACCAGTCGCTAAAGATCTAGGACAGATATTGGGACTTAGAGAAGGAGCTTCTATACTTGAAGCGGTAAGTTCAATTTCAGTGCTCATATTGCAGCATGTATAAATGCCAGGTTTTGTTATATGAAATTCGGTCGGTGCTGAATTTGCTGTGTATGTTGACGAAAAAGATTATGTTATGATACTCTTCTATGAGTATAGACTTCTACAAATTATAGATGCTCTTTACGACATAAATAAGAACCTACTTGCTGTGAACCATATATTATGCAGGTTAAAAAGGTCAAAACTGATATGCTTCTTGGGAAATTTTATGCTTATTGCCTAATTATAATTTTATTTAACTATCGTTGCCTTTAATCCAGGATAAATCAGGTGCTCATTTAATAACTGATCGAATGTTGCAAACTGCTGCTGAATGGTATGAATACGATTAATATTATATAGTTGCTTCTGTTCCTATTCTCTGTTTCTCTGTTTTTATAATGCTTGAAGTCCCTAATTCACAATGAAAAATGCTTTGAAACCTATCCTATTTACTATTTTAATATCAAGCTGGCCGTTATAGGACTTTTGCAGAATATTGATTATCATTGATAACCCTAAAGCTGACTGCATTATGAGTTTAGTTTGTTACTGATGCAAAATTAGGGCCCCAAAAAGAATAATATGATTTTTCTGTTCTATTCTTTAATCTTGTGCCATTTCTAATATTGCTTTAGGTTGGCAATAGCTACCTCAGTTTTTTCATTTTGAACTTGTCGGTACAAACCCCCTAATACCCAGAGAAACTATTTCGTCTGTGGATTTGTGTGTTTTTGACAGATCAGTTTTATTTGAAAGGAGTTTTGACTGATTTTTTCCCCTTTATAATGATTGAGACACCAATCAATGTCCTTAGTTCAGTAATTTGCAAGGTGGAATGTGGTGCTTCTGTTTCTGTAACCGTTGTGAGACTAGGTGGAGAACATAATGAAGAGGAGGATGGAGAGTTTGACTGATTAATTGAGGGACTAGTCAATCTCCATTTCCTGATGTTTTTCCGGGAAGTGCAGGCTTGACGTGCATTACCCAAAGAATAGATATGGTGTAAATCATAGGGTGGTAATGCCACAAAACCATTGGTCTTTGCAACAATCCAATGAGAAAAGAACAAAAACTTAAGGAAATTGTATATTCTTTTACATTTATGTTTTCTGTTCTAAGGAAATATATTTATGGTGGTGATTGTTATTATGTTCATACTACTTTCCTTTTTTCTTGCATCACTTTAATTATCCATTACTTATCATGCTCAGGGTGCTAGAAGAACAATTTTTGAGTGGGCAAATCTAGAAACTTCACTGTCAAAATCTTAGGTGATGAACCGGACGATCCTGAGCCAGCAGCATCATCGTAGACTTCCTTAAATGACAGTTCATCGGAATATCTAGAATCTAAGGCTAAGTTGTGAAATTTTAGATTTCCAGTAGTAGAATCAAGTTTCTAGGATGATTTCTCTGACCTGTGTTTCTGCCACTTTTTGGGTTGATTTTAGCTAATAATTTGGTTCATATCATTCCCTTTACCTTCTCCCCTTTCTTTCTCTATTTGCTTTCGGGATCTTCCGTCCATCTTTTTATCCTCTCTCTCAAATATATTTTCTTTAATTTTATGCTTCATACTTTTGATGTGTAAATATTCCTTGCTCTTCTCTCTCCTTCTCAGGCTGCCTCTCTCTTGCTTTTAGACTTAAGTATCTCTCCGTCTTTTGTAATCTAATATCTGATTTGTTTGGGACTTTTTTTGGCTTTTTAAAATCTCTGGTTTTCATTTTTAGGGTATAATTTTGTGCTTTATTTTTGGACGGCTTTTTTTTTTGGCTGTGTGTTTTTATAGGAGTTGGAAGTAGAGAAATAGAGGTGATATGGCGAATATAAGATCGACTTTGCCTTTAAGGCTTTGCTAGCTTTGGAAACCGCCATTTGTCCTTCTATCAAAGTTGATTTTAGCCTAGTTCTTTTTTTTTTTTTTTTAAATATTTTGTTAATATTTTCCCTAGAATATGCTTTCTGAGAAGGGGTTTTTTCTTTTTCTTTTTCAATTAAGAACTAAGAATAAGAACTGTCTGTTTCATTTTTATTTTTCTGGCCATGTTGTTCTATCTAAGCATGAAAAACCTTGTTTTCATGCATGTTGATGACTTTGCTTTAGACAGGCTTGTTGAAAGAGTTTTATGTGGAATGGTGTTGATCTATTGATTTATTTGATTTACTAAATTGTAGGACTATCTTTGCAATAACAATCATGAAAGTGCTTAATGCAATTTCTTCGGTAGAACGTGGTTTAAGTTACTTGGGTATTGGCTCCAAATCTGCAGGTTAGTCTTATTTCCTCCCTTATTTAAATAGTTCAAGAATTTAATGTCAATGTTCATTTGTTAAGTTCATGACATATAGAAGTTGTCATGAATTTGAAAAATTTTCCCTTTTCTCTATTAATTTATTGATTGGGTACTTGTTCAACTATTGGTGTCTTGGTTGTACTATACCTTTTCAACCAACATGAAATCTCAAAATGCTGAAAATCCAGAAGGTTTTTTCTCTCTAAAATGAGGTTTTGATAATACCAATTTAAACTTTAATGATTATTTATTCATGTCAACTACTAGTTTGAGTGAAAAAGGAAGGGCATTCTTTGTGTAAGTTTCCATAACATTTGTATAACTAGAGTTATGAAACTTAGATTTTACATATGTACACCGGTGTTTTGTGCAAAAATTGTGAGCCAGTATGGTGAGATTGAGCGAAAATTTCTTTGTTTTGACTTAGGAATCGGATGATCAATTATCAACCATGACATGGATTGGAGTTTTTGCTCCCAAATTACCCGTGATTGTTCTACCTCTACCTCTCCAGACAAGAAGTTTACTTTTCAGAAACTGTTACCAAACTTAACCCATGCAGGTTTACCTTTGTTATGTCTTTAGTAGAATTGGTCAACATAGAAGCAATTATTACAAAAGATAAGTGAAGCACCTACCGGTTTTTCACTTTCTTATATGAAGCTTTAGAAATCCAAATAAAAGAAAAAAATTTCCCATGCTTTGGAACCTGATGATTGTTTATAGATTTACTATCTGTTTTCACATGACGTTAAGTTTATCCTTGTTTCAGCTTTTATCAATACTAATGCTTTCTGATTACATCCCTTGGAGCAAAGTTTTAGCTCTTGGAAGTGCTTTTGACTGGTATTTCTTTGATTCCTTACTGTTGGTAAAGAGAACATCTCCTCTCTTATTCATGAACGTGCTACAAATATTCGTTATTCTCCTCCTCAGGCTTGAAGAAATAAAATAACAGTTTTTCTTGCTTTATTTATGAAGGCACATGTGCTCCCAGGGGCGGTAAACTTTTCTGTGGACACCCTGTTTGCCTGGTGCTATATTTTTTGTGTTGTCTTTGGTTGAGAAAGGAGGAACTATTCTGGAGAAAGTTATTGCTCATGTAAAACCCTTTTTGGTATTGACAACAATGAATCCTGCTGGTGACCATGGTTTGATGGAACTATCTCACTTTGGTTTATTAAGATTATGGGTTCCAAGTAGTATTGCTTTGGATAGGTATGCAGGCTTTCCAAAAAAGATGTTGACTAAGGTCATTGATCTTTTTTAATTATATTTTATTTATATTCCAGATTATCCCCCCTCGAAAACTTCTATGAGGTATGCATTGATCTAATTTCTCATTTTTGGCTCCTAAGCATATCTCTACATCGCTATGATGAATTAACTTCCAAGATTACAGTATCATTGCTATGTTTTTTTGTCATAAAGCTCCTGGGAATAATCTCTGTGAATAATTATAATACTCAAGAATCTCCTTTATAATTAATTTCACACCATCCCAACTTTTTATAAATATAACGATATTCTTGCCTATTTGTTGTTCTTACTAAGCGTTGCTTTTGGCTCATCACTTGTTATGTGTTTTTTGTTCTAATAGCTGTGAACTAAGATTGAAGTTCCTCTTTTTCCTTGTTCTTTTTTAAGCCTACTCTTCTTTTCCCTTGTTAGACTGCAAGTGGAGTGTGATTGTAGTATTTTTTTTTCTCACTCTTCTTTTTTTTCTTCTATCTCAATTTTTGGATATCCTTCCCTGTTCTTATAACAGTTATTTTCCTTCAATTGCCTGGTCATTGAATCTGTCATGAACCTTATAGGGATGAGCTTTGCATTCAATAACTGGATGACATCTATTACGCCCTAGAAAAATGGATGCCAACCTTTGTTTCCTTAGAATCTGCCATGAAGATGGGTTTATCTATAGTCTGCACTTTTTCTCCTAACAAATTTTCAATTATTGGCTAAAGCATGGTAAAAAAAGTTAAATATTTGGGAATGTGCATAATCATTGTTTATTCAACAAGAAATTAGAAGCAAGGAATAAATATGTGTACCCTTAAAATTCATGTGGTTGTATCCATGAAAACATAACTATTCCCACAAGTAGATGATTAGACTTTGTTAAGCCTGAAATTTGTGGACTGATTCGTTGAATTTTAACTTATATATGGAAACTCCTAGGCGGTTGCTTTGTATGTACAGATGGTATAGAAACATCTTATTTTAACTTCAAAATGGAGAACATATATGTGATAGCTGCTGTTTGTCACATGTATAGAAAGGTGTTACACTATGTGAGTCAGATGCGTAGAATATTACAGGAATCTCATGATAATGTTGACATTCACTACCTGGTAGTTTTGAATTATGTTTGATGTTTATAGTTTCATTATCTATTGTCACATGAGGCCTGGTTTACCCCCATTTCAGCTTTTAGCAATGCTAATGCTTTCTGATTATGTCCCTGGGAGCAAATTTTCTGCTCTAGGAGGAGCATTTGATCAGTATTGATTGGCTTCCTTTCTGGTAAAAACAGCATCGTCCTCTTTCATTCCTTATCGTGCTAAAAGAATTCTTTATTTTCCACCTCAGACTCAATGAAAAAACTCAATAAACAGGCTTGGGTTTACTGACGTGGAGGAATTTGCTCCATCTCTCTGCAAATATTTAGGCATGGAAGACCTGAAGTTGGGGTAAGCAATTCATTTTAGATGCATACCAGTAAATTGTTCGATTAACCAGGCAGGATAAGAAACAGTTACTTTTTTCTTTCAAACTCTGTTTCTTATTCTGTTTCTGTTCCTTTAAAACATATATACATATACATAGTCATGGCTATCATGTACTTTGGGAGCAACTTTATGAGGCTGTTATCATGCAGTTCTGCTTAATCTCAGGTTCTTGCATGCATGGTATAGTTATTTTTTAGTTTGAGTTATTGTAACGCTGTCTTCTGGTTTGTTTTAGATTGTAATTCAAAATGTACCTTCAACAAGAGAGAACAGAATGAGCAAGAAAAGGGGTCGTGGGGTTGCTGAACATTTCCCTCTCATATTTTTGTACTGTTCTTTCAATATAGTCAAAACTAAGAGGAACTTTTTTTTTTCATCAGAACGGTTTAATACTTAAGTTTTTACAGCCCTCCGGTTTATTTTTCTAGTAACCTTGATTCTGTCTTATCATGAAAGACCTCGTTTTTATTCATGTTGATGATATTATTCTAGACAGGCATGTGGAATGGTATTTGATCTAATCATCTGTTTGATTTTGACAAATTTCTAGCACTATCTTTGCAATAAAACAATCATGAAAGTGCTTGATGCAATTTGTGCCATGGAATGTGGCTCAAGTTACTTGGGTGTTGACTCAAAATCCACAGGTTATGCTTATTTCCTCCCTCATTTAAATATTTCAATCATTTATTGTCAAATGTTCATCATCCATTTGTGAAACATTATTTTTTTTTTTATTAATTTGTTGATTGGGTGGCTGTTGAACTATTGTTGTCTTAGTTGTATCCCTTTTTAACTGACATGAAATCTCAAAGTGCACAACTCTAGAAGGTTTTTTGTGTTTAAAATGAGGTTTGGATGGTACTGGTTCAATGATTATGTATTCATATATAGCTTGAGTAAAAAAAGTAAAGGCATTCTTTGGGTAAGTTTCCTTTCCTTTTAAGATCTGTATATTGGTGGAGCTGTGAAACTTAGTTTGACATGTGTTCATGTTTGTGCAGAAATTGTTTGTCAATATGGTGAGATTCTGAGGGAAATTTCTTGGTTTCGACTAGGAATAAGAGGATTAATTATCAACCATAACATATATAGGAAATTTAGTTTTCAAATAACCCCTGTTGTTTGTCAATATTGTGAGATCCTTTACTTATGGTGGATGATTTTTTTTTCTCAGTTATTCTGCTGTGGCTACATTTTGGCTTTTGGGCAGGTTATAGATATCTAATTATTTTTCGGTTTACCTTTTATTTTTCCATGAAATAATCTGAATTCTGAAGTCTAAAATTCACCTAAGTAGATAAATTATATTTGTTTATCATGATGCTTTTGGTTAACCTACTTTTTCACTTTGTTCTATACTACCCTTATCTTATTGCACCACTTCCTTGGGAAGATTTTAAGAAATTGTGTTGGATATTTTATGCTTTATAAATTTCTTCGACAGTTCTTATTTCTATTGTATCATCCAAAAATCTTTCTTTTCCTTTCCAAGATTTAGATTTGCTAAACCATAATTTGGGTTTTGTCCAAATGTTTGGTTATCCATTTTCAATTTAACAATTAATTTTATGTTGACTTCTCATTTTTTTAAGTGCCATTGTCTGATACCCATCACCGACGCATATTTGGACATGGGTATGAGATATGGCCCTTCCAATATATAGAAAAATTTATAAAAAAAGTGAACAATCCAACACTCAATCCCGGGTTCAAGTAACATGAATTAATTTAACCCATCTTGAACCAAATCAAATGCTTGGTTTTTTGTGTCCTTTGGGATTATAGCCTTGCTATTATTCTTCCATATTATTGTAGTTGATTGTTCCTTTAGAATTGGTTGCCTTGAGGTTGATTCTTAATATATATGAAGCCCATAACTAACATGTAGAAGTGACTGGTGAACGTAACACTGCTGCACTCTCAATCATTCCTTTTTTTTTTTTTTTTTTTTTTTCTAATATCTGTCTAGATATTTGCGGACTTGCACTGGAATTTATGCATCTATCATTGAGCTTATTTATGATAAATATTTTGACTCTTTGATGCTTTAACCCCACTGTGATTCCTATTTTTAACTGGAGGAGTTACTGTGTTGTAGCTATTTATGTGAATAAGCCTCTCAAGTACGGATGTAGGAACTTACCAGATAATCCCGGTTGTAATTAGGGGTTGAACTCCTCTAGATCACAAAAGATAACAGTGTGAATTAAAGTTTAGAAAAGAAAATCAAGTGCCAGGAAATGTAGTTATTCTATTTAAATCATAATTATTTTATCCGTTAATTGTTATCAACTATTCAAACCATAATTATAACTTTTATCTTTTTTATTTCTCGCAGTTAAATGGGGTTTTCACTACTTTGTGTTTCATTGCCATGTTTTCGAGAAAATGATCATTGTTATCCAATGGGTTTTCTTTTCTCATGATAATATTGATCCAGAAAAATGCTTTTTGTAGTTAGAACCGTGACTAGCATTCATGGTTGATATTAATTAACTTTTCTTTAGCTTTTGGTTACTGGTGTTTTGTAAGTCTGGTTTCTCTACAGTTTGTTGATGATGTTATATTTTTTTTTTTTTGTCTCTCATTAGTCACTGCTCTTTATTTTTGCTTGCCAGGAACTGGTCTTTTGAAAAGCTACGGAGAGTCAAGAGAAATATGCTTGCCTTCTCTTTTAGAACCGTTACAGGTAATGTGGTCTTTATATTTATATATATATATATATATATATATATATGTTTTAAATTTAGGTAAGATTATATTTTGTAAATTGAAGATATATTGTTATATAATGTGATTATTTGCTAATTGTTAATTTAAATACAGTGGAGAAATTACATAATTTTTATTTAATATTAGTCTTATGTGCACAGATTACGTGAATGAAATTAATAAATAACTAAAAAAAATTATTGTAGGAAAAATTAAAATAATTGAATATCTAGCCTTTGAGCATAGTGAAAAAAATAAAAAAAAAAAGGAGTGAATTAATTAATGAATATTGTCTATTTTATTATTTGATGCTTTTATGAATTTTCCCTAAGACATCTAAGTCCGTCAAAGTTCTATCGTATAGATATATGTATTTTAATGTTTATTTATACTAATTTTTTTGCCGTGTACATCTATGCGTGATTATCAAGATATTCATAATGTGTTAGTATGCTATTAATATTTAGTACTATGTCAACAATCATTTGTTAATATATTATAAAATGCTTAATAAACATTATTAGTCAATTATTATGTTATCAATCTTTTTATTTCTATGATATTCATCTTTGATTAATAATTTGGAAACTTTACTAATAATTTTATAAATAAGGTTCTCAATATTTTATTTATTAATCTTTATTTGTAATTTAGAAACCTTATAAGAAAATAATAAAATAATTATTAAAATAACGAATAGTTTTATAATTTTTAAATATATTAATTTGTAAAATTAAAATTGTTTTCAACAATTTTGATCTGTTATTAGTAATTATAGAAATATATACGTTTTGTTAAAAACTTTTATAAAAAGTATAAACGAAATTTAGTAACTTGGCGTTGTTAAATTAGTAGCATAATTTTTTAGTAATTTTGATTTGCGATTAATGATTTTCAAATATTTTAATTTTTTTCGTAAGATATAACTAATTTAAATGCACAAATATTTTTTTCTAACTTTCATATAATAGTTAGTAAAAATAAAATTTAATAATTTAAGATTATTGAAATAGTATATAAAAGTTATTAATATATTATATTTTTTTATAATATTCATTTAGTATTTAGTAATTCATATGTTTTTGTTATAAATAGTTTAATATTACTAAAATTGCATACATATTATTAAAATAACATATAGTTTACAACTTTTCAACAACATTAATTTCTAAAATGAGTAATTTTGAAATGTTTAATTATTTTCTGTGCTTTTATCTAGGATGTAATTTTTTAATAAATTTTGTAAAATATTGAGTTCAATAATTTAATGTTATTTATAGAATTATAAAATATCATAGATATATAGATTTTTTTTAATAATTTTGGTTAAGAAAATTAGTAACATCAAAATATCTTCTGTTTAAGTAATATTTATCTAATATGTAGTTATCTTAATTTGTTAAAAATACAACAATCGATATAGCTAAATGTGCTGAAATTAATTCAACAATGCACAAGAATGTGGTTGTCATTTTTTTCAATACAAATATGTAAGAGCATTTTTAATTAAAAATGAATTTATATTCTTCAAAATTAATGCTGAATTATTGAATTTTTTTTGTAAAAATCCCTTAAAGACTAACCAAAATTTTGATACACGTATAAGTAATAATAAAAGTAAAATACTTGAAAAAAATAAAAAAATAAATAGAAAATAATGAGCATATTATTATTTTATTAACTGTTTATTACCATGCCATTTTATTAATAATTCACTATAATGTTATTCATCATTTACTAATATATTATTAATAATTAAGTACTATATTATCAACTATTTTCTACATGTTATCGATCGTTTATTAGTATGTTATTAATATATAGTATTATATTATTAATGTTCTACTGTTATATAATATTCATCATTTACTAATTAATTAAAAATTTTTATAAATAATTTTATTTAGCAATTTTTTTTAAACTAATCAAATTATTGATGAAACTTAATACCATGCATAATCCTTTCCCAGGAATATCTGAGAAAAAGTGCATAATTATTACATATTCGTGGCTTGCTTGTCAACTAATAGGGCTTGAACGAGCTTCTTCTAAATTTGACATGGATAATAATAGACCTTTATATTTTATCTTTAATTAATTGTCACTATAACACA
>JBBYHL010437069.1:0-18396 GCA_038381835.1 Adansonia madagascariensis
GCGGACAACACCCAGGCGCTTGCTGTCTTCCCAGCTCTCTCTCTTCTTCATCACACGGATATACCAAACACATTTTTGCTTTTTAATTTTCTTTTGATCTGAGAACTGAGATTCAGGGTGTTTTGAAGAACTTTGAATGAGGGTTGCAGCGTGAAAACTGAAAAAGTAACATGAACAACTGAAGATAAAACAAAAAAAGCAAGAAACTGAAAAGTTATCGAAAGCATGTCAGAAAAGTATTTATAGAGAAAGGGAGCGTTTAGCTGGACGCACTTTCTTTTTTCTTTATACCACCTATTTTCGGCCGTTTTACGGATAATAATTTTTTGGGTCGTAATTAGTTCAACACCAATTGAAATTATTTACTTATCCATTAAGAAAAGTTTTTAAATTTAATATATTATTTTTATTGAAATTAAAAAAAATAATATATTAAGGTTTTGTTTAATTTTTGTCTGCAGATACTATTTAAAATTATTAAATAGCATTTAAGGAGAACATTTTGGTTAATAAATTATTTTTATTCAGTTAAAAAATATATCACATTCATTGCAATTTTTTTTATAAGAATTACATTAACACTTCATATATATTAATTATTGGTTTTGCCAATGCGCACCCCGGGAGCTATCTCTAAGATTAATTAATATATTATTTATAATAATAAAATTACATTAAATGTATTAATTAATAATTTTATTTGTTATTTTTATTATATTAAATAAAAATATTATATAATAATTTAAAAAATATTTTTAAAATCCTCTCTAACAAAATTCATTAATTACATTTTATAAAGATATACATTATTTATTGATTAAGGTGATATTTATACAAATATATAATTAATATTTTTTTGAATTTTGTAAAAGTAAAATATTGAAAGTATATTTTTTTTAAATGATAATTAATTAATTTTTAGTTGATATTTATCAACACTTGTTAATTGATTTTTTTTTTTATAGAATATCATTTTAATTAATATCAAACTTATTGATTAACCTTTTTCATAATTGATTACCACAAATAACCTAATTTTCTTGTCAACTAAGTACCAACTCAGATGATATGTATGTTATTAACATATTTTTAAAATTGTAAGTTCGAAAAAACTTAAATATTTAATATTTTCTTCAAATACATTAATTAATTAAGATTAAAAATTTAAGATTTAAAGTTTAGAGATATATATTTTTAAAAATTTTTAGTCAATTCATTGACAGTCCATATAAACCCAAAAAATTACCAACTTTCTGCATGCGTTTTGAACCAATGATGATCATCGTCGAGTGATCATATATTGATTCATTTTGCAAGCTCTGAGTTGAATTGTTTTAAAATAGCAGGCTTACTAGATTTTGATTACAAATTAGTGATTTTGAGGTTAAGTTGTCTTTCGTTTTTATAAATTTTGATCTGATAGCTACGTAAATCAATTTACGTCTAGATTAAAATTTATATATAAATAATTTATGCACACGTATTAAATTGGACCACAATTTTAAATTAAATAACGCAGATACATTTCGTAGCGTCAGATCTAGTCTCAATCAAATGATTAAAGGTGATAATTGAACGAGTTTGAGTGAGTTCGAATAGGTTTCAATCAAGATATATCAGATTTAAGTCTTTTCATATTCATATCTTCTCAAATTCAAATATTTTTAAGTTCAAGTTTTTTTTTTAGGTTTGAATTTTTCATGTTCTAAATTTTAAAATTGAAGTTTAGGTTGGATTCAGGCTTACTTTGGGTTTTACTTTATTTTTATTTTATTTTAGATGTTGTTGCTAAATTTGTAGGCATTCTAGATTCTAGAAGTGGTAGCAAAATCTGAAAACTGAATGGCATCTTTATCCTTCACAATCTATGGCAAAAAATCTGAACATTAAATTTTAAAATCTTTTGTTTGAGAAAGTTTCTTTTTTTGGTTTATCACATAATATAAAAGTTTTGTGTATATATAGCTTTCCTAACTTAATATAAAAAAAAATGAGTTTCCTTACTCAAAAATAGAATCTCACCATACTTTTTCATGGTATTAGAGAAGCAATTCTTTATTTAAAACAATGAATTTCTTTTTATGATAAAACACACGACCATAAACCTCTATCGATATAATGAATGAAAAAAATGCCTAGTTATCAATTGAGTAATTCAGATAAAATAGGTGACTTGTTCATATCCTACTCGCTCAAGGGGACTAACTATTTACATTGGAGTAGAGTTGTCATTAATGCACTATAATCGAAAACAAAATCTCGAAGAATGGAATGAAGAATGCCAAGAAGCCTTCGATAAAGTCAAACACTACTTTTTGAATCCATCAGTACTTTTGCCATTAGTACTCGGCTGACCTTTAATTCTGTATCTATCAGTTTTAGATAACATTACATGCTGTATATTGGGTCAACATGATGAATCAGGTAAAAAGGAGCGACCTATCTATTATTTGAATAAGAAGTTCATGGAGTGTGAAAATAACTATTCAACAATAGAGAAGTTAATGTTGTGCTCTAGCTTGGACAACTAAGAGGTTAAGGTAACACATGCTATACCATACAACGTGGTTGATCATCAAACTTGATCCCATCAAATATTTAATGCGAGGCCCCTACCTTGTCAGGGAGATTAGCGAGGTGGCAAGTCTTTCTCTCTGAATACAACATCGTGTACGTAAACCAGAAAGCCATCAAAGTTAGCGTAATAGTAGACTTTTTGGCAAGCTAAGCAATAGATAACTATCAACCTTTAGGCTTTGAATTTCCTGATAAAGATTTGATGTGCAAATCCTAGGTAAAAGACACTTCCAATTGTAGTTCATCTTAAAAAATGTATTTTGATAGAGCTTCAAATGCATTAGGGCATGAAATTGGTGCAATTCTTGTCTCACCAAAAGGAAACTACCACATTTCCACTGCAAGATTGAACTTCGATTGTATGAACAATATAGTGAATATGAAGCCTACGTCATGAGACTGCAAGCCACCATTGAAAGGGGTATCAGGACTCTATAAATGTATAGAGATTCGGCATTAGTCATCTACTGATTGAAAGGAGAGTGGCAAATGCACACTGCTAAACTGGTTCATTACAGGAAGTTGATCTTAGAACTCTAAAAAGAATTTGATGATATTAGCTTTTAGCACTTACCTCTATAAGAGAAACAAATAGTCAATGCCTTGGCCACCTTGTCGTCCATGTTCAAAGTTAATAGAGAATTGAATGTTGCTCCCATTTAGACGAGCATTTATACAACTCTGGCAAATTGTCATAATATCAAAGAAAAGAAGAACAGCTTGCCATTGTATCATGAAATTCTTCGATATGTCAAAGATCAACAATACCTAAAATGTGCTACCAAAACTGATAAGAGAACTATCCAAAGAATATCTACGAGCTTTTTTTTGGAATTTCATACAAGAAAGGCTGGTATCAGGTACTACTCTAGTGCATGGATGCCTCTGAAGGCAAAAGAATTCTCAAAAAAATGTGTGAAGGAATTTGTGGTACGCATGCTAATGGACATCGAATGGCGAAACAAGTCACGCAATCGTGCTATTATTATTTGACTCTCGAGAAAGATTGCATTGACCATGATCAGAAGTGCCATAAATGCCAAATCTACGTGGACCAAATCCATGTCCCACTATCATTGCTACATGTTATGATAGCTCCGTGGTCTTTTTCCATGTGGGGCATGGACATGATTGGACCGATCACCTCTGAGGGTTCTAACGGACATTGTTTGATTTTAGTCGCTATTGATTATTTCACTAAGTAGGTAGAAGCGACTTTTTATGCTGATGTCACCAAATCCATTATGTGCAAATTTGTGAAACAAAACATCATTTGTAGATATGGACTTCATGAACAAATCATCACAAATAATACATAGAACTTGAAAAACAAGATGATGCAAGCAGTTTACTCATACTTCAAAATTCAACATCATAACTCAGTGCATTACCGTTCAAAAATGCATGGGTAATCAAAGTAGCTAATAAGAATATTATGAAGATAGTTGAAAAGATGGCTGAAATGTGCAAAGATTGGCATGAAAAGCTGCCTTTTGCATTGCAAGCCTATCATATGGTAGTTCAAACTTCTATGAGTGCTATCTCATTTTCCCTGGTTTATAGCATGGAAGCTATTTTAGCTAACAAGGTCAAAATCCCCTCACTCAGAGTCTTGATGGAATTACACCTTAAAGAAGTCGAATATATCAAAAACCGATATAAATAGCTAAATCTCGTTGATGAGAAAAGAATGACAGCCATCTATCATGGGTAGATGTATAAAAAACATATGATGAGAGCCCACAACAAAAGGATCCATCCTCGTCAATTTTGAGAAGGTGACCTAGTACTCAAATAAATCCTCTCAATTCATAAAGATACTTGAGGAAAATGAATCCAAATTGGGAAGGGGCTATATATGGTAAAGCGTATATTCTCTGGTGGAGCCCTAATCTTAACTAAGATGGACAGTAGCAATTTGCCCAATCTTCTCAATTTTGACTCTGTCAAGAAATACTATGCTTGAAAAGTTTCTAGCATGAAAATCGAAAAAAGAGCTATACCTTTATTCTTCTTAAAAAAAAAAAAAAAAGAGCGTTTAGAAGAACAAACTCACTTAAGTTAAGAACTAAAAAAAGAGGCGTAAGCAGCCAAACTTCCCTAAAATTTAACCCAATTTGGATCCACCATTTCTTGACCAAAACACTAAATAGTAACTTAACCCATATATTCTATGCTAACTTATTCTATCAAATCTTATTCTCACGCACGCTTGAAACAAATAGTGTTTACTTAACTTTGGGGTACCTATCCTACCATGAGGTAATCTGAAGAATCTTCTTATGAGTTGACCAACAGCAAAAGGATTGACCACTTAAGAAAGATCTTTGAAAGCACTCAGTGAAAGATTCATGTCATCAGCATCAAGGGCTCTATAGCTAGAAAAACCATTATTAACTCTTTTGTATCTCAAATTTTTTTGTGATCTCAGAATGTCATAACTTGTACTCTCTTTCTTTTGATGGAAATATAATCACTTGGTTTCTTGCAAAGTCTTTTTGTAACTCTTGCATTTCATGTTGGTATCATTTTTATCATTTAATTGGCAGTGCTTAAGAAATAAACAAAACTAATAACAAGATTTCCTAGCATTACTTTGAAAGATGAAACTTCGCAAGAATTTTGTTACATGTCTAAAAATCAAGAATGAACCTTGGAACCATAGTCGGTTTTACCCTTAGACCTTCACATCTTAAAAATGTACTTAAAACTTTCTTCCCAGTACATCTCAGCCTAAGGGTAAAGGGCAAAAATCCTTTTCTACTCGTCATCAAAACAACCAAAATTCAAATCAGTCTATCCGAACCACCAAGGACACCATTTCAATCAAAATTAATAGGATAAATCTTTCATACTTACCTGTAAACTTAACTAAACAAAAGGTCCTCAAACCCGAGCCATTTAAGCTTCAGACCTTTCCTTCATAATCATGGGCCATCCGTATCTTTTAAAGACAACATTAACATTTGAAACCTCTAGAAGTCTAGAACAAGATTGGCAAATCCTAGGGTCAGAAGTCACCCTATCAAAATCGTGGAAGAAACAACAACTAAGAAGACCAGAATTTTTAATCAGATTAAGCTTTAAAATCATCACTATTGCATTACTTAGACATGCATTTACATCCCCATACATCATACAACAATTAGCATCCCTCAAGCATAAACTACTGCTCACAAAAATCAAACAAGTAAAAAACCTCATGTACAAATTCTTATTTTTGAAAAGCCCTAAAAGGCTCTAGGTAAGAATCTACAATTTTACAAGCTTGCAAATTGAAAAGTCATCCAGAAAAGGTACATAAACTCATGTTATTTAGTCCACAAAGAGTTGGATGCCTTTTTCTTCTCAATCCATAAAGAGCAAGGTACTTTTTTCCTTTCAGTTCACAAAGAGCTGGATGCCTTTTATTCCTTTTTATTCCACAAAGAGCTAGATGCCTTTTTTCCTTTTTAGTCTATAAAGTGTTGGACACATTTTTTTCTTCTAGTCTAGAAAGAGTTGGATGCCTTTGTTCCTTTTTGGCCACAAAAAGTGGATTCCTTTTCCTTTTAGTCCATAAAGAGTTAAGCACTTTTTTTCCTTTTAATCCATAAAGAGTTGCATGCTTTTTTTTCCTTTTAGTCCACAAAGAGTTAGACACCTTTTTCCTTTTAGTTCATAAGAAGCTAGACAGCTTTTCCTTTTAGCCCATAAAGAGCTAAGAGCCTTTTTCTGTTTAGTCTACAAAAAGATGGATGTCAGTCGAGTCTATTCATAAAGAGCCAGGCATCATTCGAGTCTGTCCATAAAAAGCTAGACATATTTTTCTTTTCAGTCCATAAAGAGCCAGACATTATTTCCTTTTAGTCTACAAAGAGCTGAGCACTTTTTTTTTAGTTTATAAAGAGCTGGGCGACAATTGAGTTTATCCACAAAGAGCTGGCACCAACCTAGTTTATTCATAAAGAGCCGAGCATCAATTGAGTCTATCCATAAAGAGCTCAGCACCAATTTAGTCCATCTTTAAAAAGTTGGATACTATTCTTAAAGTTTATTTTTACAGGCATTTAAGAAACATCATCTCACCCTAGACAAAATGGTGTCCATTTGTATTTATCTATTTCTAATACTTAGCAACGGCCAAAGAGGGACAATTGTAGATACCTTATTTTGTCTAGGCCATCATCTGAGGCATCAGAGGTCATTATTTTAGGCTTTTTTCGAGTCATTTGGATGAGAATAAGTCATTTTCCCATACTTTTTACCAAGGTGAGGTATTCAGAAAGCCTAAGGTACATACAAGTCACATTGGTGTACAAGTATTGATACCAAGCTTTCACATCACTAAAAATTCAAATTTTCGTATGTAATATTAATACAAAAAGGTTTGGTATAGATACATAGCATGTTTGTATTGATACAAGCTTTGACAATAGCTAAAATTGTGATTTTTGGCCTAATATATCAATATACAAGTAAGAGTATCGATATAGGCTTTTAAAGTATCGATATAGATCTTTAAGTCTCGATGTTGGGAACATTTTTTAATTCTTGGTGTCAATAAAAACTTCATTATATTGATAGTGGGGGGTAAAATTTTCCTTGTATATCGATAGAGAATGCTTTGTATCGATACACCAAGGCATTTTTACCCAATTCAAACTATTTCTAACCTTTGCACCATTGATCTGAAAATCTGATTTAAACATGTTTTTTGCACAAAAAATCATCAAAATTCATATAAGGCCTTTGCTTGGACTTGTGATTGGATTTGAAGAAATTCACAAGGCCCAAATAACCATGACAAAGGACATTTTATAACATTATGCAAGTTACTAAAGGGTAAGACTAATTTTTCTCAATGCTTAGCTACAGTAGATGGCCTCGATCCATTGTTTCTGTTAAGTAAACCAATAAGTGCCTTATTTATGCATAAGGTACATGCACCAAAATCCCATACTATCCTTGCTTTTTATATTTTTTGCTTTCATATTCACATGACTATACATGCCAACTTTAGCTCAGCTGAGAACTTAAAAAAACAACATAGAACATATAGAATATCTTAGACATATGCACACTACACAGACACATTCTTAAGAGAAAATACTCTCATCCATACATTCTCTCAACATTCATCAAGCACCAAAAAATGAAAAACCCTCCTCCATTCCCGTTGCTCCTTTAAACCACCACTAAAAACTTTTCCAAAACCTTCCATTCCACTCATTTTTCCTCTCAAAACTCCCCTTCATCAACACCTTAACTAAAAAGCTCCTTTCTTTATCATTTTCTTGCTTCTCAACATCAAAAGAACGAATAAAATGAGTCTAAAATTGCTGCTCAAAGAAAAAGGCTAAAGTTAAAGTTTTCACTATATTGATTCTCTTTACTCTATTTTTTTCTTATTTTTGAGTATTTGCATCATCATGATGACCTTTTTATGTTACCATGACCCTTTTAAGATTCCTATACATTATTGTGGCCTTCGTTGTAGTAGTCTTAAGATTTTGATGATCCTCTTAATGCTTTGATGTTGCTTGGATGGTCAAACATGCCATGGTTTATTTTCACCATCACAACATTCCTTGTTCATGCATTTCTTGTTATGTTTAATCCATCTTCACATGTTCAAATCATATTTGAACATCCACCCTAACATGTCTTGAGCATATTCATGCATTTTCTTATATTTTGCTAGGTTACATAAAACAAAAATATAATCTTACAAATTTCAGCATGTTTCTCCTTGTATAAACATATTCATATCATTCTTCATAGCATGATTCTTGATTTCATTCATAAAGTTAATATGTCTATGTATTCTTTGCAGACACCTCATTTTGTTTGAACCAGTTTTTGGTATCCTAGGAGTTAGGTAAAAATGATAAAATCAAAAAATAGAAATAAAAGCTAGGGGACGATTGCCGGGTGCCGTGTCGCTAGGCACTATTAGGCAACGGTACCAGGCAAAAAAAATTTTTTTGGGAAGGTCTAAAATGCCTATGGGTTGTATTAAAGAAAATGTAAAAATGAGGCATCAAAGGCCACTTTTCATGGTGTCACCAAGGTTATTCAAATGAATACACAAATCAATTTTCCATTGTTTGTGACCAAGTGGAGGTAAATCGGGAAGCCACAAGTATGTACAAGATATATTGTGGGGCAAATATTGATACGAGGCCTTTACAGTGCGAAAAACTTAAATTTTCACATGCAGTATCGATACAAAAGGGTTTGGTATCGATACCCAAGGTTTGGTATTGATACCTGGCATGTTTGTATCGATACAGACCTTGGTAGTAGCTAAAGTTGTGATTTTTGGCAAAATGTTTCGATACACAAGCATGAGTAGCGATATAAATCCATGGAGTATCGATACAGGCCTTCAAGTCTCGAGACTAGAAACATTTTTTTGCTCTTAGTCTCGATACGAAGCTCTTGTATCGATACTTAGGACTGAAAAGTACCTTGTGTATCGCTACAACATGTTTTGTATCGATACACCAAGGCATTTTTCCCTAGTTTGAGCCATTTTTCAGCCTTTAAAAACCTGATTTAAACATGTTTTTGCACCAAGGAACTATTATAAAATATTGCAAACCTCAACTATGGGTTCATTAACGGATTCTAACAAATTTTTGGAGTCCAAACAATTAATGACAAATGTCACTCTTATAAGATATATGGGTATAAGAGGGTGTGGCGGGCATATCTCTAGTTGCAGGCTTTCACAGCCTTTTCTGCCTCCTTGCTCAGCATGGTAGAACCAATAAGAAGAGAATCAACTGAGCATGATAGCTGGAGATGTCCCTTGGTGTAGAAGGAAAAAAAATCAAAAATGCCCTTTGCATTATCTTCTAAAAGGAAGGCTGAACATTGAATCAAATGGACAAAACAAGCTATCTCAGAAAAAAACTTTTAGCTATCAAAATAACCTCTCTAGCAATCCCAAAAAACTCTTCACCCATCCCCATAAATCTTCCAGCAACTCCAGCTCCAAAAGTTCACCAAAAACACTGTTCTATTACCTTCCACCCTTAACTAACCTCTATTCCCATAGCTCCCTAAAGCCACCACTAAAACACCTTTAAAAACTCAACTTTTCACATATTTTCATCCTCAAAACACCCCATCAGCAATCATATTACGAGAAAGTTTTTTCCTTTCACCCTTTTTCTTTCTAAATAATAGCAAAATGAGGGAAAAAACTGAGCTTAAAGTTACTGTTTTAAAAAAGGAAGAAACTTCAAGCCTTTGCTAGTATTTTTTTTACCTTGTCCTATGTATTTTTTTCTTTTGATCATCCATTTCATTTTAATGAACCCTTCATCTTGCCATGACCCTCCTAATACTCCCATGCATCTTTGTTGCCTTGGTTGTGGTAGTCCTAGGATCTTGATGACCCTCTTGACACCTTAATGTTGTTAGATATATAAACTTACCATGCTTCATTTTCATCATTACACACCTCTGTTCACACATCTTTTGTCATGTTTCTTCCATATTCACATATCCATTACATATTTAAGCGATCACCTTAATGTATCATAGTATGTTCAAATATTTTTCTTGTGTTTTAAAGAGTCTCATGAAATAAAAATGCTATCTTGATAACTCCAACATCCACTCCCTTGTATAAACATGTTTATATTATCTCCATGCAACTTATTTGTCATCTTCTTGCATCTAGTCACCCAATTCCATGTCAAAATGTTATCTTTGCTTGTTTGCATGTTTAATCCATGTTTATCTATGTATGTGCTATCTTTTATTCATGAGATCTCTATTATAATACTTGCTTGTCTCTTACAAACTGATTTTCAGAAACATCCCCAAGTTAATTTTATGTTAGCTTTAATAGATGAAGAGTAGTATGGACTTAATGTTCTCATCAAATTAGTCTTCCGATCTTGGGGACAAATCAACATTTTAGCTCTAGATTCATAGTGAAATATGTTTATTTTTCAAAAAAAAAAATCCTTTTTAGTATTAATCCTTGATCCTGAGCCTCGTGTTCCTTTTGGTGACATGGTCAATAGGTTGTTCCATCATCCCAAACTACTCCAGGATTATGGAATGAACTTGTGAAGCCTGTGTTGCTTTCTATCATAGATGTTTAAACGTCCTAGACTTGAGTCTATCTTAAAAAAAATCAAAATATCAATAAACCCCTCTATTTTTGCTCTGGTAGCATTGTAGTCTAAACTTGAAAAATCATTTTCGAACCATAAATATTTTTTTTTCTAATATTTTTCCTTTAAAGGACATCAAATTACCTTTAAACGGTGCCTTATTTACCCTTAAATCATCTCAAGCAAGGGAGTTAGGATTTTTTGAACCTTTACTATCCAAAACCCCTGGAACCAGCATGTAACATTCTGTTTGGGGCCATTACGGCCCACCGTTGATTTTTTACAAAATTTCCAAATATTTTTTCTAAAAGGTTCACAAAATTCCCTTTCTAGAAAGGTGTTATCTATGATCTAACGATCCCGAATAAGCTTAGAATGATTTTTCAAAATCCATCATGCCCTTTTAATCGTACATGTTGCCGGTGCTGAGACGAACCTAACTTCAAAAATTAATTCGCCTAGAAAGTGATTTTCTAGAATTTTTGGAATATTTTATATAGTATATAAAAAATGGCTATATGGATATATTCAAATAAGAAATAAGACTAATGTTTAAGAGTTGGTAAGATAATGAAAAAAAAAAGCAAATTGCTTAATTATTTATCTTAATGATTTAATCTTAGCTTTAAACTATTTAAAAAACGTTATTAACATTACTTGATATATAGTATATATTTAGATATTTTAATAATTTTTCATTTAAATAGAAAATAATAAATGGTAATGGCCATTGAAGATGAGATGATACAAAAATTTATAGACATAATACTTTTAGATATAATACATTTAATAATATCATGATCTTATTAATTAATTAGGTTGTGATTAAATAAAGAATAATTACATCAAAAAAACTATGAGTTTAGACATAAAAGAGAAACAATCAATTATTGAAATAACTATATCAGGGTCCTCAACTTTGACACTATAGGAGAGGTATAGCCTTGTCATTTGTACAAGTTTCTCCCTCGAGATCTTAACAATGACTTCAGGATTTTGGGATTTTGTTTTGAGACTTGGTGGCTATAGGAGAGTCTTGGCAGAGGATTTAGTTGACAAATGAAGAAATCTATCACTAACAGCAGATGAAGAGGAAAGGATAGCTATGGATCCATTATATGAAGTATAGTTAGAGCATGAGTCAAAATAGTGGCTTGTGGGGAAAATAATGACGGACCATAATTTCAATAAGGAGGTGATGATCAACATGTTTAGGTAAGTCTAGAGATTGAAAAAGGAATTATGAGTGGTTATTCTTGAAGATAACATTTTTCTATTCAAATTAGAGAGCCTAAAGAATAAACTTAGAGTCATGGATGAAGCACAATGATCTTTTGACGGGCATATTCTCCTATTCAAGAAGTACAATGGCAACCTAAGGACGTAGACTATGTTTTTAGTATAGCTATCTTTTGGGTTTGGATATATAGACTTCCATTAAATTAGATGGCCAGAGGAATGACAAAGTGTATAGGAAATAAACTAGGCACATGAAAGGGACTAAACAAAAGTTTTGAAAAGATAAGATGGGATAGATACTTGTTTATACAAGTCAAAATAGACATAACCAAGCCATTATGCAAAGTTGTTCACTTAGCAAATACATGAGGTAGCACTAAAGCACAACTTTAATATAAACGACTTTAGAGTTCTACTATGAATGCATGCTTTTGGGGCATGCTATGTTGATTGCTAGCCGCTAAATACTAGTATAGAGGGAAGAGGTAGTAAGTTATAGTCTAGCAATTGGTTACAAGTTTTTCCTATTAGACGGTTTAGCAGTTATGGTGGTGGAAGGCCATCATATTGAACAAATGGTAGAAGGATACAAAATGGAAAACATAAAGGTAAAATAAACATTTCTATAGTAAGAAATTTGAATTTGAAAGGGGAGAAGATCAAGTCCAATTTCAAGAAAGGCAAGAAACAAACCCCAATAAATTTAGGATAGATGATGATAGGATATCTCAAAAAGATTTAAATGCTAGTTGTGGATATCAAATAGAAAAATACACGTGGGAGAATGAATATGGGAAAACCAAGTAAGGAGACATTCAAGGGAGGACAACACAGAAATGGATTAGGAGAATTAGCAGAAATAAGGGAAAGATTGATAAGATAGATATGATGTTTTTAATAAGGGAAAACACATGAAGATAAAGATAAAGAAACGTGAATCTAAACAATTATCAAGGGACCTACATGGGTGATAACAATTGACACAACTTACATGAAACCCAAATTAATGTAGACGAGAAAATATAAGGTCATACATGAGGAAAGTGGAAAAATTAGCAAAAGATGTTAGATAAATGTCGAGTACAAGTGAATCTTTGTTGGGGAAGAGAAAGGTAAAAACTTTGGAAGTGGGAGACATTGAAAGTCAGGACAAAAAGGAAACATTAAAGAATTGAAAACTGGATTTTAATGCCAAAGGATAAAAAATTCAAACGGCAAAGGCTAATTTTCAGCCCCATCGAGGATAATGAGATGCCTTCCCTGAAACTGTGTGGGATTGGGAACCCACGAACAGTTTGAAACTTTTGACAGTTAGTGGCAAAATAAGATCCCCATATAATTTTCCTGAGTGAAACTAAACTACATGAATGATGGTTAGATCATATTTGAATGAGATATGGTATGTATAGATGCATAGGAGTTAATGTAGATGGGACAAGAGGGGGGCTGACCATAATGTGGAAGAAAGGTCTTAAGCTCAACTTGCATATCTACTCAAAAATTCAATTGATATGAAAACAGGTGGAGATCATGGTACATAAAAGTAAAGGTTACAGGGTTTGCAGTAAAGCTAAGGTGCAATATAGGCATTAATCATTGGCTCTAATGAAACATTTGGGAACTCAGTTAGACCTATATTGCCTTTGCATTAGAGAATCTAATGAGATTATATGGATTCATGAGAAAAAGGGTGGTTGCCTTTGAAGAGAATGTCAAATTTTAGCATTTAAAAGTGCAGTGGAAGACTATCGTCTAGAATACTTAGGGTTTTCTAAAAGACAGTATACATTAGAAAGAGGCAACCATGAGAGCAACAGTATGAGAGAAAAGTTAGATAGAGGACTTATTGACTAAAGTTGGTGGGATCATTCTTGTTCATGATAAATTATATAACAATGGTAGCTTCTGATCATTACCTAATTTCTATCAACACAAAAGGAAGAATGCTGCAAGACAATAGGGTAAAGAGTCTGTGATGAAGCATTTCAAGCTTATGTGGGTCAAGGAAAGATAATGTGAGAAAATCATGAAATTGGAAGAACGACATGGAAAACATTAATAAAAAAATAGCTCACTTTTAAGAGAAGCTAGGACAATGACACCAAGAACACTTTTAGGCAGGGAAATATAGATTTAAGAACTAAAGAACTTTAAGTTGTTGAACATTACCTTTAATAGATTCCAGTTTAGAGAGGCCAGTTCACACTAAGAAGGCTCTTAATTGCGTACTTGATAAAAAAAGTTATTGGGCACAAAGGTCTCGTATCAATTAGCTTAGGAACACAGCTTTTTTTCACACAGTAGTTAGTTCAAGAAGAAAAACAAACACTATCAAGGGCTTAGAAAATGAAGATAGAGTATGGTGTGAAGGAATAGATGAAATTGAGTCCATTGCCACTAAGTTCTTTAAACAATTGTTTTAGACCCAAAGCTCATATGTTAGATTAGAGATACTTAGGGGTGAAATAATGTGTCACCGATTAGATGAACGTATATCTTACTACAGAGTTCAAGGTTGAGGAGATTACCAACACAATCAAACAAATGCATCCGATAAAGGCACTGGCCCAGATGGTATGCTTATTCTTTTTTGTCAACACCATGGCATATTGTAGGAAAAGAGGTTCTTGATTATTGTTTTGATTTCTTAAATGGTGAAGGTAGTGTTAAAAATGTTAATGTTAACTTTGAATTCGGTTTTGATATAACAAACAACTTAAGCTAAATTAATTTATACTCAACTTAGTATTTGTGTTAAAATTGAAAAATATTTTAAAAAGTACTAAGTTTGTATTTTCTAAAAAATATATGTTCCAAAATGTATATTTATACTTAGAATATTCTTGAGATAAGTTCAAGTTAATATTAAGTCAAGAAAAATTGTTTTACAAAGGATTTTGAAGGTAGTATCGACACAATGCACAAATGTATTGATACTATGCTTAAAACCCTCATTTGTATTGATATTTTTAAGCATGTATCGATACTCACCCCATTTGTATCGATACAATGCTTGGTAATAACCAAGGTTTGCCTGAAACCCTCAAATGTATAGATACAGGTGTGTCTATATCGATACAGCTTGGTAGGTATCGATACTCAACCCCTTGTATCGATACAACAAACTATAACGGTCATTTTTTTATTCTTGTATCAATACCATTGGTATTGTATTGATACTATAGCACTGGTCTGAACAGAAACAAGCATTTGTGAAGGCTATAACGGCTCTCCAACCACCACATTAAATGGCCAACGTCTATAAATCAATTTCAAGCTATAAATAGAGGTTACAAATAGCTGAAGAAGTAAAAGATACAAATATCAATCAAGCATTGAACAACAAAAGCTCAAAAGTCTTCAAATTCTTCTTTTTACTTGTATCAAATTTATATTTTTTTCAAGTCTATTTGTATCTCATTCACCTTGTACTTAAATTCCAGCAAACATCCACCTACTAGAGGTTCAATTTGCTTGCAAAATACTTCATTCATATCACAAAAGGGGTTATATGAAAGTGAGTGAAAATATTTGAGAATTTAGGGTAAAATTCTCAAAAGGATTTGAAGGTTCTAACTAAGCCTTAAAAGATAAAGGTGTAAGGTTATACCTTAGCCTTAGAGGTAAACAATTTGGTTAGTGAATTATGGGAATCACCTTGGTAAGAAAGTACCAAGAAGAGAGGGCGTAGGTGTCGAGTTCAAGGACCGAACCTTTATATATTGATTGTTTGTTTTTCTTACCATTAACTCTGTTTTTAAATGTACTATAAATTTATCAAGTTCTTGTAGAACCAATTCACCCTCTCTTGGTTTAATCTTTTCTTTAAGCTAACAATTGGCATCAGAGCTTTGGCCTCTATTGTAGGTTTCACAACCTTGAAAAAAGATCCTTGATAGCTTAAAAATGGAGAATGCAAACATGATGCTTAAAGCCTCAAGAAGCTCATAAAAGTTAAAAAGCCAAGATAAAGTTTGTCTCATGGCATTTAAGACAAATGCAAATGCTATGGGACTTGAAGGCCATTCCATCATGAGACCTCCACTCTTCAATGGTGAGAACTACTCATATTGGAAGACAAGGATAAGGCTCTTTATCTAAGCAAATAACTATGAAGTATGGAAGTTGGATCGCTCATCCTTAAAAAAAGAATTAGAGATTTTGCTGTGCCAAAGGAAGAAGAAGAATAGGATGAACAAGACACCAAAATGGCACAATTGAATGCCAAGGCCATGCACACACTATTTTGTGCTCTTGGTCTAAGTGAATACAATAGAGTCTCACTATGTGACAATGTCAAGCAAGTGTGGGACAAGTTAGCAACCATACATGAAGGAACAAATCAAGTTAACGAATCCAAAATAAGCATGCTTACATTTAACTATGAATTGTTCAAGATAAAGGCGGATGAAACTATCAAAAAAATGTTAGATAGGTTCACGAATATTATCAATGGGTTAAAGGCACTTGGAAAGACCTATCCAAATAAAGAGATTGTGAAGAAGCTACCCAATAGTCTTCCCAAGTCTTGGGAAGTAAAAGTGACAGCAATTGAAGAATTTAAAAATCCCAACACACTTACTTTAGATGAACAAATAGATTCTCTTCAACCTATGAGATAAAGATAAAGCATGAACAAAAGCCACCAAAGGAGGCAAGTGTTGCCTTTAAAACAACCAGTCTTAGTGATAATAATGATGATGAGGAGGTTGAGGAAAATGAAGAAATGGCTATGTTTGCAAAAAGATTCAACAAATTCATGAGAATAAACAAAGCAAAAAGACCTTCTAGAAAAGAAATGATGAAGGAAGACTTAAGCAAGAAAGAGAAAGAAAAAATCATTTGCTATAAGTGCAAAAAATAGGGACACATTAAATTTGAATGTCCAATATGGAAGAAGCCAAACCCGAAGAAGCAAAAGAGGAAGGCTATGGTGGTCATATGGAGTGATAGTGACACATCTAATAATAATGATGAGGAGGTGGCCAACCTATGTCTCATGACTCATGATGAGCCCAAGGTATCTTCTAATGCTAATCTTTACTCATTTGATGAATTACAAGATGCATTTGATGAATTAGCAATTCAAAACCATGAATTTAAAATATAAGAAAATGATTTCTAAACTTAGGCAAGAAAATGAAACATTAAGCATGACAAATGTTGATCTTAAGAAGAAAGTAGATGAGTTACAAGTCAATATAGATGATCTAACCAAGAAAAACATAAACTACATAACCCATTTACAAGGTTTTATATGGCATAACAAAAATTGAATAATATGCTAGAAACACAAAAAGCATTCTTTGATAAAGATGGTTTGGGCTATAATAGAATTGAGAAAGAAACTCACTTCTAGAATTTCTTTGTGACATAAAAAAATCATTTGATGCATCTAGCATATGTACTCATTGCCATAAACTTTGCCATACATTTCACACATGTTCTTTAAAGATTATTACTTATAGAGGCAAGCTTATTAGGCGGGTATGGGTCCCCAAGGGAGATAAGGATAACAAAATAAAATGGATTCCAAAAGGCATAAGAATTATGAACACTAATACTCGAGGACCCAAGAAAATTTGGGTACCTAAAAAGAAAACATGACTTTATGGTTGTAGGAGGAAGAGCATTGCTTCAAGGCAAATTCAACAAGGGAGAATTTTTGGTACCTTAATAGTGGATGCTCAAGGCACATGACCGATGACAAAAATCAATTCATGATACTAAGGCCTAAGGATGGGGGAAGTGCTACTTTTGGTGATAACTCAAAAGGACAAATTAAAGGTATTGGAACCATAGGTAAGAACTCTTCATCCAATATTGAAAATATTCTATTTGTCAAAGTTCAACATAATCTCCTTAGTATTAGTCAATTATATGATAAAGGCATGAAAGTTATTTTTGAGTCAATGAGTTGTCAAGTTATTGATGTTAAGTCAAATAAAATTGTTTTTATAGGACATAGAGAAGGAAATGTTTATGTTATGCATCTAGATGACTTATCTTCTCAAAATATTTGTTTTGTTGCTAACAATGATGACTTGTCTTGGATACGGCATAGAAGATTAAGACATGCTCGTATGAATGTAATTTCCAAACTATCTAGAAAAGACCTTGTTGTTGGATTACCAAAAATGAAATTTGATAATGATAGAATATGTGATACATGTGTTCAAGGGAAACATATGAGAGCTTCATTCAAACCAATTAATATTGTTTCAACTACTAGAGTATTACAACTTATTCATATTGATCTCTCTGGTCCTACTAGGACATTAAGCTTCGGAGGTAAATAATATGGGTCTGTTATTGTAGATGATTACTCTAGGTTTACTTGGGTTCTCTTCTTAAGCTCTAAAGACAAAGCCTTGGAAAAATTCATTACTTTTTGCAAAATTATCCAAAACGAAAAAGGTTATTCTATTTCAAGTGTAAGAAGTGATCATGGAAAAGAATTTAA
>JBBYHL010437090.1:0-18392 GCA_038381835.1 Adansonia madagascariensis
AAGTTTGGCTGGATCACCTTTAAGCATGGAAAAACATGTATCAATCATCAAACATGCTAATTAACTTGAAATTAAAGGGAAAAGTTGTAGATTATACCTACTCCAAGCTCAATCTTCTCCTAAAAGTGATGAGAGCTTGAGAGAAAAATGAATATTCTCTGTAGACACCTTATTTTGCCCAGGCTAATTTTTAGCAATCTAGAGCACGGACGTGAGAGGGAGCATTATCGCCTGATGAAAAAGGTCAAGAAGGCCTAGGGATCATATCAAAGGCAAATGCCAAGATATGGTATCAAATGACATAGTTCAAGGTGTCCAGGGATAAGAGATATGAGAAAATTCATAATTTTACTTGAATGTATTGATACATGGTTCACATCTATCGATACAATCCTCCAATGATCCAAAAATTGGAAATGTCCCTATTTGTATTGATACAACATGTAGATGTATGGATACATGAGCCTCTGTATCGATACAAATCCTGATGTATCAATACTAGGCCATGCCAAGACCAAAACATGCATTCTATAAAGAAATGTATCGATACAATGGTTTATAGTATCGATACAATGGTTCATATAGTGGTATGACTAACGGGATGTTTCATCATCCCACTCTACTCTAGGGCTATGCAAATGAGTTCATGATACTCATGCCACTCTTTCCCTTTATTCATAAAGGTTTAGATGACAATGACTCAAGTTTGGACCTATAGACATAAAAAATGAGAGATACCCCCCGCTTTGCTTTATCCCCTACTGGCAACACAACTGTTGCAAATTGAAAAATCACTTTAAAATCCTAAACAATTTTTCATGAATTTTCTAATATTTTTTCTCAAATTTTGTCGAATTATCTTTAAAATGATGTCTTATTCACCCTTAGATCATTCCGGATGAGAAAGAGTTATGATTTTCCAAATCTAAACTGTCAAGAACCTCCAAAATCCAAACATGTATTCTAGTTGGGCTGTTCAGGCCCACTAATGATTTTTTCAAAATTTTCAAACATTTTTCCTGAAAGATTCAAGGAATTCCCTTTTCAAAAAGGTATGCTTGCATTTTTTCAATACCAAATGAATCCAGGGTGATTTTTCAAATTTTGACACACCTTGTTTCTCACATGCTCTGCCAGCAGCATAATCAATCTGAACTTGAAAATTTATTCCCTCGGAAAGTGACTTTTTGGGATATTGGGAATATTTTTAAATTGACCCTCGTCGAGTTAGCTTTCTAACAGTATTTTTTTGACCCTCTAAACCTTTCAAACCAATTTAGAATAAATTTGGGCAGCAGGACAGTGTGATGCTATCCCCTATTTTTGGTTATGGTCAAAATTAAGTTGCCTTCCCAAATTTCGTCTCGAGACATTCGAATGTCTCCGTATCACCCCAATTAGCCTCAAGAACATGGTTTGACCTCCTACAAGCTCATATCAAGGAACAAACACATTTTACATCTTTACCATTTTCATTCACAATAATTTCTTTTGCTAATAGTCATCAAAATGCTCACTCATTTTCTAAATCACAAGGTTTTGCTAACTTAATTTTTTTAACCTCGAAAGAGTGTCAGATATGTTTCTTTTGGGATACTCCAATCCCGATCTTCTGAGGGGATACTCCAACCTCACTCCTTAATATTATCAAGATTTAAAAGTCTTTCTTTGTCAAAATGATTTCTTATCCATGGGGATACTCCAACCCCAACCTTTTGAGAGGATACTCCAACCCTGCTTCTTAAAATTGTCAAGATTTAAAAATCTTCCTTCGTTAAAAATTATTTTCTATTCATAATAATACTCCAACGCCATCGTTCTGAGGGGATACTCCAACTCTATCTTTCAACTACAATTAATCTTTTTTTCTCCTTCTTAGATTTCCATGAATACATCAAACAAACCTCGTTTAATCAAGAAAGCTAGATGCATCTCGAAAATTGTTGATTCGATTATTCCCAAACAATCGATGCCAATTGCGAGATAAATTCCAATAGTCCATTCCTTTTCTTTATCATTGCATTGAATGATCCATGTTATGTTGCTTCATTTATTGTCTTACTAACACGATTTCTTTGTGATGATTATATGCATTCATGTTTTCAAAGCATTTCAAATAAAATTAAAGGTAATATTCCGCGTGGGTATCTCTCCAGTGCCCAAAGTGGAACATTCCATTTTCAAAGTAAAATCCAAATTTATTGAAAATCTCTATATTCCCCATCTCTTCGGGGCGTATATGAGATTAAATCTTTTTCATCAAAACTTGGATTTGTATTTTTATAAGATTCATGCATTACAAGAGGGTTATATCAAAATAATGACAAGATCGAAAGAATTAAAACCAAGATAAGACATAGCTACTAAGGTACCAATTTTGGGCGTCGCGAAGAGGTTTGTATTTCATCGCACGTAACCAACTCCTGAACCCAAATAGCAAATCTTTGCCTTACATAGACCACGGGATCAATGTTTTGAGTTTCGTAACTCAAAACATAGGTTTTAATAGGCATCCGATCATGCCTAGCCCAAAATGATCGGTGACGACTCCACGCATTGGCCATTTTGTGATGGTCATCCGAGACCAATAAGATGAGTGATTCATCTTATGGTCCCCCTCACTATATCATAAGTCGAGAATCTGTACATTCTCATTCGCATCACATTACAAAAGAAAAGTCTCAGTCAAGAAGACATTTCCAAGTCAGAAAAATTTTTTAAGTCGTGTGCGCCCATAGATCTGCAAGGATCTATCGCAGGGTACATTGTAGCTTGGTAACTCCACTGGGGATAGTATAGAGAGTTAGGCCAATAACTAGTTGTGTTTTGCTAGGTTCTTGGTTCTTTTGATCTGCGGTCATGAAGCTCGTATTAAGCGACTAGAGCTAATGGTCAGGGAATCACAAGACCAAATGCTCCGTTAGCAAAACGAAATGCAAACTTAGATGGCAAGACTTATGGAACTAATGACAGCCTTTATAAAAGAAAAAGGGAATGATCCTCCCAACACAGAAAATCCCCCTATTGAAATAGGGAATGATCCTCCCAACACAGAAAATCCCCCTGCCAATAATCTCGAACTCACCCAAGAAAAAGCTAGATAAGAATAACGACCCACTCCTCCACCTACCACTCAGGCTCCACCAGTCATCTACTTTAATCCCATTGCAGTAGGTCAATTCATTCTCGGCACTCAAAGGGTGAATGTGGGAGTCTCATCAACAGATCTGATAAACCTTGACCATGAGGAACCCAAGAAAACAGAAGGTCAAAAGTCCACCATGACTGTGAAAGAAGTGAACAAATTTCAGCTACTGGAAAAATGCCTTCAAGCTATTAAAGGGAGTGACAAGTTCGAGGCTCTTGACATGTAATCCTTGTCTTTGGTGTTTAACCTTGTCATTCCCCCAAAATTTAAAGTCCCAGAGTTTGAGAAATTTAATGGAACCACCGACCCTTCCATCCATGTTCGAATGTATGAAAGATAGCCAGGTATGAGAAAGATGAAAAGCTCCTCATCCATGCTTCCAGCATAACCTTACTGAGGCAGCAGCTCGGTGGTATATTGAGCTAGACAATGTCAAAATCCAATCATGGGCCGACCTGGCTAAGGCCTTTCTAAATCAATATCAGCATGTGTCAGATTGGGCACTAGATTGACTTTCCCTGATGAATTTCGAGAAGAGATCCACTGAAAGTTTTAGACAATATGCCCAAAGGTAGAGAGAAAAAGCAGCCTTAGTCTAGCCTTCCCTTACAAAAAAAGAGATGACATTCATTTTTATTCATACCTTATGCTCTCTTTATTACGAGAAGCTTATGGGGAATGCCACCAAGAAATTTGCAAACTTAGTTCTCTCTGAAGAAATGATCGATGCCGCCATCAAGAGTGGTAGAATGTCTATTGGGGAAATAGCTGGATCGAGTAGAAAGCCTATGGTCAGTAAAAAAAAGGAAGAGCAGGCAAATGCCATAAATTATGCTGGCTCATTTCAGTTAAGACAGCATCAAGCACCCAACCCTCGCTACTCAAGAACGCCATATTCTTACCTCGTCAAAATATCCCCACAACCAATCTATGCCACAACTTATAATCCATCACTTGCAATCCCATTAAACCCACCATAAAGCTACCCTTCACAAGTCCACCAAAATACCAATCGAATAACTAATAATGCACCCGGCAACTGAGGTGTAAATCAACCAAGACAACATTTTAATCCCATCCCTAGGACTTATAAGGAGCTCTAC
Source organism: Adansonia madagascariensis (assembly GCA_038381835.1). Classification (NCBI taxonomy): domain Eukaryota; kingdom Viridiplantae; phylum Streptophyta; class Magnoliopsida; order Malvales; family Malvaceae; genus Adansonia; species Adansonia madagascariensis. The sequence goes on from JBBYHL010437090.1 coordinate 4,252, forward strand.
CAAACCTTACTCCAAAATCACTTAGTGGCTCCAATCTATGTCCTAGAAAAGAAGCCGCCATACCCACCATGGTACAACCCTAATGCCCACTGTGAATACCATGCTGAGGTAGCAGGGCATGACATTGAAAGCTACATGTATTTTAAACGAAATGTGCAAAATCTAATGAACACGAAAGTCTTACAATTTAGGCCAAACCAGGGACCAAATGTTGCTGCCAATCCTTTACTAAACCACACTGAGCCAGCTGCAAACATGATCAATACCGAGCCATAGATTTGTATCCCTCCACCAAAACTTGATTTTGATAACGGAGTCATGATGGAAGCCCCTGCACTTTTCTTGTCCCTTTAATGTAATGTCGAGAAATGAAAACCTACCTGCCCTCGCCCAAAGGCAGGTAGGTGTTCTATGTAGGGGCACTTTTATCAAACATTATCAATGAAATGACTTTTGCATATATCATTCTATATTGTGCCTACATCACTTTTCAATCTCTTTGTCTCAATTACACTTTTGCCTTCATTCTTATCTGAATCCTCGGATTGTGTGGGTGTCTTTTGCAATGCCTATTTCTTCACCCTTTCAAGCATCTTGACGATAGTGACATAGATGTGTCTGATGGGTCTTTGAAGATTGATTTCGAATGATCAATATACACTAGTGAAGTTGACTCGGAAGAAGGTTTTGAAGAAAGCTTCGCACTACCGGACCTCTTACAGTTCAAGATCCAGCATCATAATTCTATCATTATCACCTAAAGATGAATAGGGCAGTTAAGGCAGTTAACAAAAACATTAAAAGAATAGTTAAGAAAACGGTCGAGACTTGCAAAGACTGGCATGAGAAGCTATCCTTTGCATTTCATGCCTATCAGACCTTAGTTTGAACTTCCACGAGCGCTACCCTATTTCTCTCTTGTCTATGGATGGAAGTTGTATTGCCCATGAAGTCGAGATCCTTTTTCTTAGAGTTTTAATGGAAACCAAACTTTGAAAGGTTGAATGGGTTAGGAACAGATACAACTAGCTCAAACTCATCAAGGAAAAATGCATGAAAGCCATCTGCCACGGTCAAACGCATCAAAGACGCATGATTTGAACCAATGACAAAAAGATGCACCTGATAATTTCACCCAAGTGAATTGGTATTAAAGAAGATCCTCTCAATTCACAAAGATGCACGGGGTAAGTGGACCTTTAATTGGGAAAGACCGTATGTCATAAAGCAAGCCATTTGACTCGGAGTGGTAGATGTTATGCATCACTAGCCTTCAGAGATGAAATTCAGCAAGAAGATACTAGCCAGAATCTTCAAACACTTAAGTTTCCAACTAAAAGGTCAGATTCAAATAAGGAACTGGTAAGTGAGAAATAAGCAATAGAGTTAAACATATTTAATACAGTATCGTGGATCAGTTAAATAAGCAACCTGCCAAAATATCCATGCTGTCACTTTTGTTAAGCTCTGAAGCTCACAAAATGCACTCTTGAAAGTTTTAAACGAGGCTTATGTCCCTCTTGATATTTTTATAGGCTAGCTAGATCATTTAGTGAACAATATCATGGCTGACAATTACATATCTTTTAGTGATGATGAGATTCCATAAGGAGGAAGAGGAAATCATAAGCCATTCTTATCACCACATACTGCAAAGCTACTCATCGATAACAGGTCAAATTTGAATGTAATGCTTATGCCATGCCTGAACAAGCTCCCTATTGATGCGTCTCATATTCAAAACAGTCACACAATCGTGGGCGTTTGACAGAACCTACAAAAGTGTTGTAGGGAACATAACTATCCCACACCAAATAGGCCCATGTCCTTATGAGGTTAACTTTTATGTGCTCCATCTTATAATTACCTTTAGGGAAAGCCAGGATCCATTCTGCAAGAGCAGTTCCATTGTCTTTGCACCAAAAATTGAAGTTCATAATTGGAAACAAAGTTATCGGTATTGGTGGAAAAGAAGATATCATTGTTAATACCTCGATTGATACCTCATATGTTGAACCTATAAGGGATTTCCAGAACCCCTTTTTTAATCATTTGAGTTCATTAACGCCATCTATGTTAAGGAGAGATTGCCCATGGCTAAACCTTATTTGACAAAATGCATGCAAATAGGCTTAAAACTAATAGTTGACAAAGGTGCTCGAGTCAAAAAAGGGCTTGGAAGATGCCTTTAAGGAGTTGCTAAAACTCTAAAGGTGACCCATCAGACTGACAAGAGAGGAGTGGGGTTCAAACCCAATGCAAAGAAGCAAGCCTAAAAGAATCAGGAGAAAAAATAGCACATTTGTTAGGACAAGACATGGAACATGAACCTATGGCATTTTTGCCATTGCATAAGAACTTTCAATCAGGTAGACATGTTAACACTAGCTCTACAGACGTCATGCTTGTGTTAAGGAAAACTTTTGGGGATCCCTCTATCAATGTAATTAAAGAACCATCAGCAATGGGTGGAGAGACTGACCTATGTCCTCTAGAGTTTATTCCAACTGTCTGGACTGACCCTGTATTGTTTAAAACTCTTTCAAAGTAATGCCATGAACTAAACCCACATGCTTTTGCCTAAGAGCATTGTGGGATCCTTTGTATGGGCACTTTTTATTAAGTATTATCAATGAAAATGACAAAGCATTATGCATTTCATTTATTGTGTCCATTTTCACCTCCCTCCATATATTTTCTTGCCTATATTATTCCTTTTCCATATTTTTAGGTACTCAGATGAAGAAGACATGAATATCTACATTAAGACTCAAGAAATCGACTTTGAGCAAGCAATCTGTGCTGGTGGGGTTGAGTATGAAGAAGATTCTGAGAAGGACCTTGTACCCCCAGATCTACTCAAACTAATTGAACAAGAAGAAAAATAGATTTTACCTTATAAAAAATCGACCGAAACCATAAACTTTTAGACAAAAAAAGATCAAAAGAAAGTCAAAATTAGAACCTCTATAAAACCACCAACACAAAACTAATTAATAAGCCTTCTCCAAGAGTACCAAGATGTGTTTGCCTGGTCTTACTAGGATGTGCCTGGGTTGAATACTGACATCGTAATCCATAAACTTCCCTCAAACCCAAGTGTAAACCTGTACAGTAAAAGCTTAGGTGAATGAAACCTGAGATGCTACTAAAGATCAAAAAAGTATTAAGAAACAATTTCAAGCAAAATTTTTCAAAGTCGCCAAATACCCCGAGTAGGTGGCCAATATGGTCTCAGTCTCTAAAAAGGATAGTAAGGTGCAAATGTGTATGGATTATAGGGACTTGAACCGAGCTAGTCCAAAAGATAACTTTTTTTGCCTCATATCGACACCCTAGTGGACAACATCGCCAAAAATGCATTTTCTTTTATGGATGGATATTCGGGATACAACTAAATCAAAATGGTGACCAAAGACATAGAAAAGACCACCTTTAGGACCATGTGGGGAACTTTTTGCTACAAAGTGATGCCATTCGGGTTCAAAAGCACTGGGGTAACTTATCAAAGGGAAATGATAATGAATACGTAGCTGACTTGTGGAAGCTTTTCAAATGCCTTCACAAATATCATCTCAAGTTAAACCCTGCCAAATGCATATTTAGTGTCACATCTGGTAAGTTATTGGGCTTCATTGTGAGTGAAAAAGGAATAAAAGTGGACCTCGACAAGGTTAGGTCCATTCAAAACCTTCTACAAAGAGGTAAGAAGTTTTTTAGAAAAATTGAACTATATAGCTAGATTTATATCTCAATTGATCGATAAATGTGACCTGATCTTTTGGCTACTTCATAGATAAAATCTCAGAGAATGGAACCAAAAATGTCAAGAAGCCTTCGATAAAGTAAAGCAATACCTTTTAAGCCCTTCAACACTTGTGCCCTCAATCCCAGGTAGACCTCTAAGTTTATATCTATCAGTTTTTGATAGTTTGATGGGCTGTGTATTAGGCTAGCATGATGATTCGGGAAAGAAGAAATAAGTTATCACTATTTAAGCAAAAAGTTCATAGAATATGAAGTAGAAAAGCTATGTTACACTCTAGTCTGGATAGCTAGGAGCTTAAGATAATATAGGTTAGACCACACTACGTGGTTGATCTCCAAACTCGATCCCGTCAAATATTTATGTGAAGCCCTTACATTGTCAGGGAGATTAGCTAAGTGGCAAGTCCTGCTTTCTGAATACAATATTGTATATGTGAATCAAAGGTCTATTAAGGGTAGCGCAATCGCAGATTTCTTGGCTAGTCGAGAAACGAATGATTATCAACCTTTAGACTTCCAATTCGCTGATTAAGACCTAATGTGCATATCCAAGGTGGAAGATGCAATTATTAGCGATTCACCTTGGAAAATGTTTTTCGATGGTGCTTCAAATGAATTGGGCATGGAATTGAGGTAATTTTAATCTCACCCGAGGGAAGCCATTATCCTTTCACTATGAGATTGAGCTTTGATTACACTAACATTATAGCTGAATATGAGGCTTGCATCATGAGACTCCAAGCCACCATCAAAAAGGGCATCCAAACCTTATGAGTGTTTGGAGACTTAGCCCTTGTCATTTACCAATTGAAAGAGGAATGGCAGACATGTGATGTGAACTAACTCATTATAAAAGTTTAATCTTAGAACTTAGAAAAGAATTTGATGATGTTAGCTTCCAATATTTACCTCAGGAAGAAAATCAAATTGCTGATGCCTTAGCCACCTTATCGTCCATGTTTAAGGTCAATTAGGAGTCAGATGTTGCCCCTATACAGATGAGCATTTATTCAACACCAACATATTGCCAAAATATTAAGGAGAAAAAGATAGTTTGCCCTAGTATCATGATATCCTCTAATATATAAAAAATCAACAATATGCTAATCATGCCACAGAAAATGATAAAAGAACCATATGAAAAATGGTTGCAAAATTCATTTTGGATGGTGAAGCGCTGTACAAGAAGAGTTGGGACCAGGTATGCCCAAAGAATCTGGTGTGTGGATGCCTCAAGAGCCAAAAGAATCCTCGAGGAGGTCCTATAAAGGGATTTGTGGTACGTCTGCTAATAGACACCAAATGGCAAAAAAAGTCATATGATCAGGCTACTGGTTGACTCTAGAAAGGGATTACATCAAATATGCATGTAAATGCCATAAATGCCAAATCTATGCAAAAAATATTCATGTCTCTCTGGTACCATTGCACGTTATGACATCCCCATGGCCATTTCTATATGAGGCATGGACATGATTGGACCAACCACCCCTAAGGCCTCCAATAAACATCGTTTTATCCTAGTTGCTATTGACTATTTCACTAAGTGGGTCAAAGCAGCTTCTTATGCTAATATCACTAGAGCTATTGTGTGCAAATTTGTGAAGCGAGACATCATTTATCGGTATGGCCTTCTCGAGTAAATCATCACAGACAATGTGTGTAATCTAAAAAACAAAATGATGCAAGTAGTCTGCTCTCAGTTCAAAATTCAACATCGTAATTTCATCCCAAATCATCTAAAAATGAATGGGGCAATGAAAGTGGCCAACAAGAATATCAAGAAGATAATTGAAAAGATGGCTGAGACGTACAAGGATTAGCATGAAAAGTTACCTTTCGCATTACATGCTTATCGCACACTAGTACAAACTTCTACGGGTGCTATACCATTCTCCTTAGTCTATGGCATGGAAGCTGTTCTACCTATCGAGGTAGAAATCCTATCACTCAGAGTCTTGATGGAAGCACAACTTAAAGAGGCTGAATGGGTTAAAGATCGATATGAGCAGCTCAACCTTATCAAAAAGAAAAGAATGAAAGCCATTTAAATGGTCAGATGTACCAAAAGTGCAAGATGAGAGCCCATAACAAGAAGGTCTGTCCTCATCATTTCCAAGAAGAAGATGTAGTACTCAAGCAAATCCTCCTAGTGCACAAAGATGCTCAAGGAAAATGGACTCTAAATCGGTAAGGGCTATACGTGGTAAAACGTATCTTCTCTGGAGAAGCTTTAATCTTAACCAAAACGGATGGCAATGACTTGTCCACTCCTGTGAACTCTAATTTTGTAAAAAAATTATGCTTGAGGTCATACTGGGATAAAAATGCAAAAAGAAATTGAGTTGAAAGCCCAAAAAAGTGTTTTAAGTGAAAAAATTCTCTTTTTACCCCAAAATTAAATGTAAACTATCACCATCCTAGGCTAACACTGAGTTAACCTATGTTCATAATTCTCACCAAATACCAAATCAAAACTCGACCTATTCTTATATGTATCCTTTCCTAAAAAAGAAAGCCATTTGGCCCTAAAGTGACCATCCTACTATAAAGTAATCTAGAGAATCTTCTCATGGACTAACCAGCACCTGAAAGGTAAATTACTTGAGAAAATATTTTTGAGATACTCCATGGAAGGTTCATGTCATCAGTATTTAAGAGCCAAGGACCTAAGGAAACTTTTTTTAACTTCTTTGCGTCAAAAAATCTCTTGTAACCTAACATAAACTGTATCTACCCTTTTGATGAAATACAAACTCTCGTTTACTTACAAAAGTCCCTTTTCCATTCCTGCATTTCATATTGCATTACGTTCATCATTAAATTGATAATGCTTGATAAATGAACAAAACTAATAATAGGATTTCATAGCATTGCTTGGAAAGATTAAACTTTGCGAGAATTTTTGTTAGGTTTAAAGACCAAAAATAAACTTTAGGGCCATGTTTGGTCCCACCTTCTTTGATCTTGTATCTTGAGAAGTGTTCAAAATCTACCCTTAGAAAAGCCTATCGTGAAGAAAAGAGGCTAAAATCCTACTTCGATTGGCACTCAAACAACCAGGTTCAACATATTTGAATAGTCAAAGAGGCTCTTTGGAGTTAGAATTAGCAAAGAAGCACCACTTATGCCTGTTAACGGACTCTTTACAACTAGAGCCTTCAAACAGTAATCATCCAATTTCACAATCCTCTTATGACCATCATAGGTCATCGAGATAAGAAGCCACTTTATCAAATATGAGAAAGATCTAAAATTGACAGATTATGCCTTTGGAAACACCACTCTTGTATCATTTAAACACATATGCACATTCTTATGAATTCTACAAGATTTCACATCTTTTAGGTACCAATCCCTGTACAAAAGGCAAATCAGTAAAGAGCGCAAGGTGCAACTTTTTATTTCCAAAAACCTCAAAAAATCTTAGATAAATACCTTCAACAACACAAGTTCATTAAAAATTATCCAAAAAAGGTATCTAATCTTAACACCTTTTTTTTTGTCCTCAAAGAGCAGGACTTTTTCTTTCTTTGTTCTCAAAGAGCATAACCTTTTCTTTTCTTGTCCTCAAAGAACATGACCTTTTCTTTTCTTATCCTCAAAGAGTAGGATCTCTTTTTTTATCCTCAAAGAGTATGACCTTTTTTCTCTTTGTCCTCAAGAGCACGACCTTTTCTTTCTTTATCCTCAAAGAGCAGGACGTTTTTTTTTGTCCTTAAAAAAGAGGACTTTTTCTTTTTTTGTCTTCAAAGAGCAGGACATTTTTTTTCTGTGTCCTCAAAGAGCAGAACTTTTTTTTTCTTTGTCTTCAGAGAATAGGACATTTTCTTTTCTTGTCCTCAAAGAGCAAGACCTTTTCTTTCATTTTAGTCCTCAAAGAGTAGGATGCCATTTCTTTTTCTTTTAATGCCATATAAGTCTGATGGCACCCTTTTTATTTTAGTCTTTAAAGAGTATGATGCCTTTTCTATTACTTTTAAGCCTACACAAGCTGGTGGCACTTTTTTTTTAGTCTTCAAAGAGCAAGACACATTTTTTCCCACCCAAGAAATAGCCCAGTAGAGAGGTTAAACCCTATGAAAATCATCAGGACTTTCCTTTATTATTGTCGACATATCTAGCCTATCTAACATATTACTAACTTAATCCTTTTTTTTCTATAAGTACACTACCCGAACAAAATGGTGTCTATTTGTCTTTGCCCTATTCCTAATACTCAGCAATGACTAAAGAAAGGTAGTTGTAGACACTTCATTTTGCCCAAGCCAATCTCTGGCAACCGAAGGCATAATCAAAGAGTGAAGAAATAAGAAATAAAAACAAATAAAAAGGGGATGCTTGTCGGGTGCCGTGTCACCAGGCACAATTAGGCGACAGGATGCTAGGCAAAAAATTTTTTGGGAAGGTCTAAAATGCCTATAGACCACTTTAAAGAAAAATACAATAACGAGGCTTCGAAGGCCACTTTGTAGGGTGTTACGAAGATCATTTAAATGAGTACACGAATCTATTTCTCACAGATTATGACCAAGTTAAGGTAACTCAGGAAACCACAGGTATGTTCAAGTTATATTAGTGCACGAGTATTGATACGAGCCTTTACATCGCCAAAAAGATTGAATTTTCATGTATAGTATCGATACAAAAGGGTTTGGTATTGATACTTGGCATGTTTGTATCAATACAAACCTTAGCAGTAGCTAAAGTTATGATTTTTGGCGAAATGTATCGATACACAAGCATGAGTATCGATACAAGTCCATGGAGTATCGATATAGGGCTCAAGTCTCAAGACTGGAAACAATTCTTGCTCCTCTTTGTATCGACACTCAAGAGTAAAAAGTTACCTTGTGTATCAATACAACATGTTTTGTATAGATACAATAAGGCATTTTGCCTCGATTAGACCATTTTTCAACCTTTCAAAATTTGATTCAAATATGTTTTTAGCACCAAGAAACGATCATAGAGTATTGCAAACCTTGGCTTTGGGCCAATGATCAAATCTAAAAGAGTTTAGGGCCTAAGTAACCAATGCCAAAGGTCATTACTTTTGCAAAAGATATGATGGTAAGAGGGTGGCAGGCATATCAGCAATTAGAAGGCTGCTGCAGCCTTTTTGATTTCTTTCTCAACATGACAGAGCCAATGAGAAGAAAACCAGCTGAGCATGGTAGCTAGAGATGTTCCCCGATCTAGAAGAGAGAATTTAAAAATGCCCGTGCTTTGTCTCTAAAAGGCATTGGTTAAGCATTAGACTAAAAGGAAGGACCCTTCACCAAAAACAGAAAAAGTGGTCTCTCAACCATAAAAAAAACTGTCAACTACCACAAAATCCTCCAGCAACTCCAATTCCAAAAAAACTAACCAAAAGCACTATTTCGTTGCCTTTCACTCATAACCAACCTCTATTCCCGTAGCTACCCTAAACCACCACTAGAAAACCTTTAATAACCCAACTTTCCATACATTTTGATCTTTAAAAAACCTCACCATCAACCATACCACCTAAAAGCTACTTCCTTTCATCTTTTTCTTCCTAAATAATAGCAACGAGAAGGAAAAAAATTAAGCCTACAACCACTACTTCGAGAAAAAGGGAAGTTCAAGTTTTTTAGTATATCTCTTCTACCTTGATTTTTTTAATTTTTGTTTTATCATGAACATCATCTTAGTAAACCCTTTTTATGCTTTTATGGCCACCTTAGTACTGTCATGCTTTTTTATGGCTTTGGGTGGTAGTTTAAGATCTTGATGTTTTCCTTAGTACCTTCATGCTGTTTGGTTAACTAAGCATGCTCCTTTGCATTTTCATCACCATAACTGCCTCTGTCCATATACTTTTTGCCATGTTCCTTCCATATTCATGTCTTCATTTTATGTTCTTTCTATACTTCTTGCCATTTTCATCTTAATATGCATCTAAACATGCATTTTCTAGAAGCTTGATAGGCTCCACGAAATAAAAATGTCTTTTTAGTAAACTCTTTTTAAACATGTTCATCCTAAGTATGTTCATGCATCTATCTATCATCTCTGTGCATTTTTTTATCATCTATTCTATGAAAAATGTCATCTTTACTTGTGCATATATGTTCGTATTGTTTTGTGGTACTTTGCTTGTGTTGAGATGCATGCTTGAGTGCTAGAAAACCTGATTTCAAAAATATCCCCAAGTTAAGCACATGCGATCTCCCATACATGGAGAATAACATGGGCTTAAGATTTTTATAAAGTTGGTTTTCCAACCTTAGGCGCAAAGCAAGTATTCAGCTCTGATTCATGGAAGAATTAGTATAAGAGTACTGGTTTTTCGAAAAAAATGAAATGAAGTCTTTTAGTTGAGAAATGTGAGCCCTTGGTCCTTAGCCAACCACCCTTATAGTGACATGGTCAACGGGTTGCTCCATCATCACAAACTACTCCAGGATTATGGAATGAACTTGCGATGCCCATGTCAACCTCTCATCTTGGTTATGGATGTTCGAACATCCATGGCCCGAGCTCAACCCAAAGAAAAACTAAAACACCAAACACCTCCATTGTTTTGTTATGGTAGCACAGTGGCCTGGTCTTGAAAAATTATTTAAAAAATAAAAAATGATTTATCCAAAATGTGTTGGTATTTTTCCCTTGAAGGGTTTCAAATTACCTTTCTAATGCTGCCTCATTTACCTTCAGATCATCTCGAATGAAATAGTTACAATTTTTTGACTATTCACTATCTAGAACCCTTAGATTCAGTGAGTAGTTTACTCTTTGGGTTGTTTCGGCCTAGCAAACAAAATTTTTGAATCCCTTGAATATTTTTCCCATAGAGTTCATGAAATTTCCTTTTTGTAAAGTATTATTCGCATTTTAACAATTCTGAATGAATCCAAAATGATTTTTTTTAAAGTCCATCATACCTTTACCCTGCACACGCTGTTAGCATTAAGATAAGTTGAAAATAAAAAATTAATTTCACTTAGAAAGTGATTTTCTAGGATTTTTAGAATATTTTATATTAATCCTCATCGAGTTACCTTTTCAAGGTTACCTCGTTTACCCCTTAGGGCCTCCAGGTAAGCTCAAAATAAACTCAAAAAAAGAAACAATGTGATGTTGTCTTTTGTTTCTAACCTAATTTTCTAAACGCTTTTATTGAGGCATTCGAATGCCTCATGATCTAGTCGACTCATCCTGTAACCTAAGCCTTTTAGACTCAGACCAAGGCTAAACAAAAAGAGGAAAATTTTAGCAAAACCTTTGGCTCTCGATTTTTAAAAATTCCCTATTTTCAAAAATATGACCCATTCCTCTTAACGTTGAAGATTTTCATTTTTGGAGATACTCTAACCTCACTCTTTTGAGGGGATACTCCAACCCTATCTACTCTGAGGGGATACTCTAACATTGCTTTTACCTCAAAGTGACATTAGATTTTCATTTTCAGGGATACTCCAACGCCACTATTCTGAATGGATATTTAACCCCGTTTTTACCTTAAAATTACATTAATTTTTCATTTCAGGGATACTCCAACCCTGCTTTTACCTCAAAATGACATCAAATTTTCACCTTTGAAGATACTCAAACCCTATTTTTTGAGGGGATACTCTAACCCCGCTCTTCACATTCTTTCTAAAATCCAAACTTTTTTCCTCGAGATATCCCCAAGTCATCAAAACCTTTTTTTGTCAAATTTCCACTGAATCTGACTAAGTCTCAACATTTTCATCTAGGTGATTCATTAATAATTGAAGATAATTATGAGAAACATTTTGATTGTCCCTCCTTCCCATGTATTTTGTGTGGATTTATTTATTGTTTTCTTTTCCACCTTGCTACTATATTTCCCTTTGTGAGGACCTCGGGCATTCATACTTTAAAAATCATTTTCAAAATCACAAAAAGATATCTCGTGTTGGTATCTCTCCAGTGCTAAACATGAAATATTTGATTCTTCTAAAACCTATCCGGAGAACATTTTCATCAAAAACCCTTATGTTTCTCACCTCTCTGAGGCACATAGGTGATAAAATTTTTATTAAAACCTAGACTCGTATCTTTACAAAATTTCATACATTAAAGGGAATTATATTTAAATAATGATAAAAATAGAACCAAGGAAATCGAGATTCATGTAAGATATAGTTAAATGGTACCAATTTTCGGGCGTCGTGGGGGTGCTAATCCCTCCCCACACGTAACCAACTCCCAAACCCAAAATAACGAATCTCTGGTATTATTTTTAATAGGCATTCGGTCATACCTAACATAAAACGATCGGTGGAAACTCCAAGTTTATGGACACTTCGTGGTGGCCATCCAAGACTAGTCGGATGAGTGATTCAACCGACAGTTTTTTACTTCTTCATGTCAAACATCATCATATTTTTTAAGTTGAGTGTGCTTTGGCTCTTTGGACCATCCGAAGTTCATAAAGGTCGGGCACGTGGAACGTCAACAATAGCCATTAAGGAAATTGTTCAAGATATTTTAAACAAGTTGAATCGTTCATCTATAAGTAATTCTAAAGGCCTAGTGGTAAAATACTCGTGACAAAAGTGGAGCCTTTTCTTTAATCAAATTTATATAACAACAGGAATTCACTTGGACACACGTGATAACAAATACGATTCCTTTAAAATGTCTTAAATGGTAAATACACAATAATTGAAAAGACACTTGATAGGGATGACAATGGATAAAAAAACAAATACTTGACATTATTTGATTCGAGCTTTGAGGATTAATTAATTTTTGAATTCGGATATTATTTAGATTATAATTTTACATTTATCATTTATGACTAATTCAAATAAAAAATTTTGGATATTCGATATCTAAATCTATGTTGGTTTTGAACTTTTGACTTTGATAATATTTAGAATAAAGTCTGTAATAAATATTAGAACGTAATTTTATTAATGTATTTAAAATTAAATTAATAAATACTTAAAAATAGAGTTTAGATGATATTAATCTACTTTAAAGAAAGATATCCTATTTAGATATATAATTTTATTAATTTTTTAAATTTAAATTAATAAATTATTAAAAATATATTATATTAAATGATTAAATGATATTAAATGACTTTAAAATTAAAAAACTTTCCCTATTTAAATTTGTCAATTTTATTAATTTATTTAAATTTAAATGAACTAAATATTTAAAAATTAATTTTATTATTTATTTAAATTTAAATTAATAAATATTTTAAAATAGAGTCTACATGATGCTAAACAATTTTAAAATTAAAAAACTTTCCCTATTTAAAATATAAATATGTTAATTTTATTAATTTATTTAAATTTAAATAACAAAATATTTAAAAATAGAATCCACATAAAATTAAACTAACTTTAATTAAAATATACAGAGTGTTTGCTATAAAACAAAATGATAAAAAGAAAACTAATGCAATTTAATGAAACATAGTAATTAGTTTTAGAAACCCTATGAATTGTGGTAAAGATAACATTTCATCAACTTTATAATGCCAAAGTGTAATTGTACCATAAGCTTTTAAATTATGTCATTTAATAGATTAATTCACAATTAAGTCGTTAAGTTGCATGTTTTTAGATTAAAAATCAATTGACTTTGAGTGTTGCTCCCAAACTTCCTAAAGGGAACTCTTTCTTGATGAAGTCCAGCCTCATGCATATATTGGATTTCAAAAATTAATAAAACATAAACATAAATGAAGCGAAAATAGTAAACATAAAAATAGCTGCACTTTCTTAAAGGTCTTTAGGAAGAGACTTACATATAATAAACTTAAAAATTTTCAATCAACATTTAATCACCTATATGATCAGAAGTTACATTAAGTTTAAATGTTAAAATCTAAACAATAAAGCACTAAGAAACTGATTTCTTGAAAGATTCTTGAAACCACAAGCAAAACACATGTCCTACCTTTAACTAGAGGTGGCAATTGGGCGGGTTCGAGCGGTTCGGGATAGGTCATTTCGGGTTAGAGTTTTTTTCGGCTCGGCTTGATTCAGGTTTGGGTCCATTCGGGTTCGAGTTCTTTCGAGTTCGGGTCCATTCGGGTTTGGGCCAATCTGGGTTCGGGCTAATTCGGGTTCAGGTTTTGGTTTAGGTCGGGTTCGGGTTTGAGTATAGTTTACATTGATTTTTTTATTTTATGTTAAATGTAATCACTTTTACATAATTTTAAATTCTAAGCTAGGCACGAATTTGGGCCCGTCTCGCCCGAAAAAAATCTTAGTTCGGTTCTATGGGTCTATCCATGGCCCAAAAATTTTTTGAATTCTAAGCTCAAGGCCGAATTTGTTGTGGCCGACCCATTTAAGTACAAATCATTGTTCATAATATTAAAAAGTTATTTTTATATTAATATTTACATATTTTAT